>PPLK02000007.1:0-302011 GCA_003707795.2 Clavispora fructus
TGACATCTACGCCGAGTTTGGCGTGGCGCCAACCGCCTCGGCCCGTGAAATAACGAGGAAATTCCGTATCTTGGCCCTCCGCTACCATCCGGACAAAAACCCGTCGCCTGAGGCCCGGGACAAGTTCCACTTCATCTCCCTCATCCACTCGGTCCTCTCGGATACGCTGCTACGGCAACAGTACGACCGTGTGCGCCAAGATGCCACGTCTATTAAATCTCTGCCGGATCAGGCAGTTCTGGACCAAATCCTACGGTTCCGCGAACAGCTTCGCGCCCAAGAAGCTCAGGAACGGGCCAGAACTCAAGAAGTTAGAACCGACCTTCGACTCGAGAAGTTACGGTTGGAGGGGCTCGCCCATCGGCGACATTTTCAGAAACAGCACGAGGCCGTGGGCGGCTATGTGTCGTTTCGGGACATTGGTGACGACGGACCCGTCTCCAAGTTTTCTGCGGTTGGAGATGGCCGGCTGGTGACGGTGACGTGGAAACTTCGAACCGAGCCGGGGGCACAGATCACCCAACGACTCTTGGAAGAAATCATGGCGGTATTTGGCTCCGTGTCCGGCGCCAGCGTCAAGTCCGATGATGGACGGTACTGCAGTGGAATAGTCAGCTTTTCCTCGGACGACGGGGCAAAGCATGCGGTGGCCCATGACTATCGGAAAAGTGCGTCGTTATGGGACGGCCGGGGGGTCAGGAAGTTGGCTAGTTTGCTTCGTTCGTGCAAACGGAATGTGCCGGGCGCATGCTGGGAGGATGAATACGCCCAGAAGCTTGTTCGGGATTTATAGTGACATGGGAAATCATAGATATGGAGATGTGTAGTGGGATCGTCTGACTGTCGATGGAATGAACTGTCAACGTGGCTGTACTGTCAACGTGATGGGATGTACTGTCAACTTGATGATGTGTATGTATACGCCTGATCATACTGAAGACTACTCGGTATATGGGACTTCTCAACAAGTCCCATCGCATCATACATACGCTACTTCTATCTTATAATCATCATGCTTCGGAGCGTGGCTCCCGGCAGAACTTCCTGCCTGCTAGCCACACGTACCCAGCTCGTACCCTAAACGGTCTGACATATAGTCTGCGATGGCTACCACATACACCAAGTACTACCAATTAATATATTAAAGCTACTTACTGAATGTAGAAGTAAATTCCGGCAACCAAAGCAATGACGGCCGCGGCAATCAATGGAGCAGGAAGACCGCCGGCTTCGGACTTGGTGGCGCTGCTTCCTTGTTCAGCAATAACACCGCCTTCGAGCTTACCAATCAACAAACCCTCCAAGATCTCGTGGGCGTCTTCAGAGTGGCCAATGTCGTTGAACGCCTCGGTGGCGTCGGTTCCAGCGCAGTCGACAATAACTTCCTCACCACCTGGGTGCTCGTCCAAGTACTTGGTCACGTCGTAAACTTGGCCGTTGTATACGAGCCACAAGTCGTCGGTGGTGCAGTGCTTCTTGACTTCGTCGATGGTAAAAACTTTCAATTCGGTTTCAGACATTTTTGTGGTGTGCTATGGATTCGGGTCGGTCGAATATGCCTCGGAGTGGTGCGTAGTGGAAGCAAGGACAGAAAAACTCAAATCACAAAGGTCTCGCAAGGCCACGGGTAAAAACTGGTAACAGTCCTGTATATATGGCCCAATCATGTTATCGCCATAGGTCAATCGCACCTGATGCCTCGTTTGGGTAAATATACCCTCCTCTGTCCATCAAAAAAACGCGGAACATTGGTAAACTCCGGTGACGATGTCGTGGTTAAATTCCATTATTACTACTTCGGCGATACTCCATTGTCTGTGTTTCCTGTCGTATTGCTCCTATACACCCCTGAGGCAAAAAGTCTCGTGCCGATTTTGCTGGGTCGCATCTGAATATTGGGTGCATCTGAATATTGGGTGCATTCGAAAAACGTCGCCTGTGAAAAGTTCAATCGTGGCACCCGTTTCGCGCTATCTACTCCATCTCCCTACAGTAACATATCCAGTGCTCCGTAATATGACCTAAAGCTGCGACTCTAATTTCACCAACAAACTGTAGGTTTCCCGTGGCATCTTGTACTGGATCATACCAGCATAAACCATACAGTTCTTGGCAATTGCCTTCAACTTCTCATGCTCTTGTTTTTCTGCCTCTGCTGCCCCGAACCTCCGGGTCAGAATCGAATACCCGATTTGCGAAATGCATGTCAATGCAATCACCAACAATGAAGGCACCACTCTCACAAGTGGAACTTCAAACGTCGCAAGCGACTCCGCCGCGTGTCTCACCTCAACAAAGTCGTCGCTTGCGACAATTGGCACCAATCCCAATTTCTTAAGCGATGCCAAAGTGCCGTGCCAGTCCTTGTTGATGAATTGCTCCCTGAGGTCGACAATCGGCAACAAAGTCTCGGCGATTTCTCTTTGCTTGGGCGAGATTTTCCCCAAGATGTAGCTGTTGTTGCTGAATACCGTCATGATATGTCTGCTGAGTAAAATGATGTTGTTGTCGATGGTTTCCTCTGGCTTCAATTCGCCGCTAGGAGTTCTATATTCTGCTCTGGTCAAGAGGGGCTTGTCCAACTCGGTCATCGACAAAACCTCGCTCAAAAACTTATTAATCAAAGTGACCACTGTGTCATACTCTTGACAAAGTTGGTAAAGACGTAAAGCATCAAAGATTCTGCCCTCTTCTTCGCATCTGCCGGCAGTCACTTCAATGATTTGATGGTAAAAGCTCTCCAAGTTTGGTAAGTTAATGAGCGACCGTTGCGTTTCCAAAATCCCCGGAATCTTATCGCCATTGACCTGGTTGAGCTCGCCAAGCAAAAGACCAAATTCCCTGGAAATGAGGATGAGTTCTCTAAGAGCCTCATGACACTTCGCGTTCTCTTTCTTAGACGCACCTCCCGTATGCATGCAGATGAGAACAAGATACTGTGCCGCCACTTTTGGATCGCTGATTTTGAATGTTCTGGTGTATGATCCAAGGAGTCTGCTAAAGTTGATTTCATAAACATCGGTATTCAGTGAGATGAGCTCATCGGTATTCGACGCGCTCACTCTCAACAATCCGTAATAGCACAATCCAATCGCAAAGTGAACCGCATCGCATTCATTGCTGTAATCGTAGATGTATTTCACCGCCAACTCATAAAGCCCTAGCATAACCAAGGTCTTGGCATACAGTGGGTTGTTGGAGGACGCATTGAACTTGTCAGGCCCGATAGATGTGACTTTTCTTTGCAAGTTCTCCAAGGTGTAGTTCTCAAAGATTAAGCTCGATGACGCTTCTGGGTTGAACTCGTTCACGAGCTGCAAATGGAACCACAACCAATCTTCAATGCTCAAATTGATGGCGCTTGGCAATGCTTTCTTAGCCAAGTCACATTTGCCAATAATCTTGTAAATGGCATATTTATATGGGTCAAAGTTGCTCGAGTCTTCGTTCACAAATTGGAATGTTTGGTTGAAATCAGAGGAAAGTCTTTCTTGCAAATCACTAGGCAAGCCAAAACAATTTGACTTGATGTAAGCGTTCAAGTAGATCGGGAAGTTGCTATCAAACTTGTCAAAGGCATTCTTGTTCGCCTTGGTGAGTTCAACTGCGTCTTCATACAAACCACTTCTCAACAAGTAGAACAAAAGGGCCCAAATTGGTACGCCATTGACGTTCAACGTGCGTTCCATGTATTCCGCATCGTTGTTCATGGAAATAACCTTGTGGATGAAAAACGACACTTTGCTAATGTTGTTTGAAGGAACAAACTGCTCCAGTTTCTTGTCTTCCTTGGTGTAGACTTCATCAATGTAGTTGAAGAATTGTTGTTCAAGATGCTTTCTGGAGTTAGACACAATTCTCTTCTTTAGTTTCAAATCCATCGCGAGCGACCCATATTCGGCGGAAAATAGTTGCTCCTGGTTAACCTTAACAAATTTCTCGTTACACAAGTCGCCAAGGATTCGCCACACCTCGCTCATTTGTTTTGATTTTAAATCGGTACTGGACTTACTCAATTCCTCAAAACTCAAGCTCACGGGGAATGGCTTGTTCTGCAAACGCGCCTCGTTGAGGTGGTACACCACTTTTGCGTGGTTTTCAAACTTCTCCCTGCTCATTTGTTTGGTGGAACCCGCGGTAGAATTCTTCTTCAATGGAGTCAACACGCGGTAGTTACCTGGTAAGGTCTTGTTCCAGTTGAATGACTTGGACAACTCCTCATTGGTGATTTTGCTTTTAGTGGGAATTCCCAACGATTTCTTGAGGTGTTCCTTCCTCACCTCCCAGTCGATAGCAACGTTTTGGTTAATAAACATATCAAAGTCTCTGGATGCGGTTGCAAGTGATTGCTCGATTGCGTTTAAAATGCTCTCGTCTTTCTGAGACGTCAAGAAGCTCTCGATATCGGCATGTGGGGGGTGGCTTTGAGGCGCAAATGCGGTATCAGCAACGCCACGTTTCACCTGGTGAGACGGCGCATTGGGGATTTTTCTCAATTCGTGCTCAATGTCCGCCGCATTCATTCCGGACGCAGACAACAAGTAGTGAGCTTGCGTGTAGTTGCCGTTATGCTTCCCATGTGCCCGCAATTCTTGGGTTTTCTTTTGTAACTCGTTCAATGGCAAGTGAATGGCGCCCAAGTGACCGTTGTCCAATTTGGGCAAGTTGCTCGCTGAATCTAACAAGTCGCGCAATATCTTGTTAGACGAGGTGTCAGGCGTAATCTCAGACGGCAAAGTGGCCGCTGGTGTATTTGTGGGAAAGGTGGAACTCTGCAAACCAGAAGATATGGTGGAATTAGCCGTTGTTTGGTTAGGTGTAGGTTGCTGGTTTAATTGGGTGGTTGGGGCGGTATTAGACGTTCCGCCAAAGGAGAAACCCGTAGATGCTGGCTGGGCCGCCGGCTTAGAGCCAAAGAGAGACATTTGTGACTAAATGATGGGATTCCGGTATGGCGTGGATCGATGTGTTTAGTGAGGGAAATCCCGAAAAACAAAAGGCCCTTCCACCACTTCGCAGTGATTTTTGGGAGGTTACCCGCAGCGCAAATTTGATATTTAAGAGAAGGCCGCGATCGTAGATTATAGACTTTTTTTTTTCATTAACTTTGTCCAAAAGTAATCCATCTCATTAGACAGTGCATCTGTATAGTCTGGATGTTGTTTGCGGCTTCGGCGCAGTTTTTGCGAAGGAGTTGCTTGTAACGGCGTCTGACATTTTATTGTATTTGAATGCGATAGATGATGGAGATATCGAAGTGGGTCTTTAAGAACTTGTCTGGATCGAAAGATTTGAAAGAGAGGTGTCAGAGGATCCACACATCTACTTGTAAACATAAGATTATTTGCGTAGTGAGTCAAACCTGGCGGACAGGTTTCTTTCTGAATGTTCTGTTGCATGAGTCTTCTGGGATTTGTATGTTTCAGTAGACTACTGCGGTTCCGTGCGCTGTATGATACTCGATTCATCACCTCCATAGGATTGTGGACCTGGCCTTACAGCTACAATCTCAACTTCTCTAATGATCTATATTTTTATTTCTCCTACAATTTCTGCAAGCAGACATCGGGAAACTCCTCCTCTTCGTCATTGCCAAGACCTCCGGCAAAGTGTTCTCTGCACGAGTATTTCTTGATTGGGAAAAACCAGTAACCCATGGCAAGAATCACGTACACGGCATAAACCACGCAAACGTAGTTCATGTCGCTTGCCTCCACTGGCATGTAGGAGGGGAATGAGAAAAACACCAACGCAAAGAGCGTCCACAAGATGGTGACGATGTTGGCGAAAAGACCAAGCTTACCTAACCAAAAACACCCATGTTTGATGTTTTCGCGGCCTCTGTACAATAAACAGAAGGTGGGGACAGTGTAGCTCAACAAAAGGAACGTGATGCATCCCACCACCATAGAGTTGAATGCCGTGCTGGACGCCAAGTACAAGACACCCAAGATAGCGACAATGATGGAGGAAAACAAATGGGCGTTGAACGGGACACCGAGGTGCGGATCAATGATCGACAAGTACTTGGAAAAGGGCAAGCCGTTGTCTCTAGAAAAGGACCAGCACAATCTCGCCTGCCAGGTGTGGGACGAAATGGTGCATCCGCAACCGGTGATAAAGATTAACACCCCCAAACAAAGGGCGCCGACCTTGTTGTTCAACGCCTGATAGTAGATGTCCAAAATAGGAAGGCCGGTGCCGTGGTTGATGATGTCGTCCAAGTTTCTCACACTGAAAAACATGGCGATGCTGTACGACAACGACGTGACCATGCCGATGGTGACGGTGCCCAAAATGGCAATGGGGATCACCCGGTCGGCGCCATGGACCTCCTCTGCCAAGTGCGACGCCGAGTCGAGACAGGAGAAACTCCAGTTGGGGTTGACCAACCCCACAATAAACGCAATCCCCGCAGATTTCCAGCCGGTGTTGTTGTTGAAGGTGACAAACACAGATTCCGCCGTGTTGAAGTTGTTCCGGGCACACACCAACACGGTGATGGTGATGACGGTGAACGAGAACAAGGACGTGTACAACGCGCCGTTGGCGATGACAGGCAAGAACTTGCCGTAGCAATTAAACACGAACAAGAACGCGTTGATCAACTGGTACGTGACAAACAAGTGCCACGGCTTGGTCACATTATTGGGATGCATCAAGTTCCAGAAACCCATGAGGGTCTGGGCCATACTCAACGCCATGGACGCGGACGTAAACAATGAGCCGGCCCAAGCCAACGAGCCGCAGAGGTACGCCAAAAAGCTCGAGTATTTTCTGGGCGACAACACCCGGGTCCACACATACTGGCCTCCAGCCGACGGGATGGCACTGGAAAGCTCAGAGAGCGTGATGCCAATGCAGTAGGAGATGAACGCGATGATCATGATGCCATATACGATCAAAAGCGGGCCGCCGGACTGGATGCCGGTGATGAGCGACGCCGAAATGCCGAACCACGAGTTGGTCAAGCCGAAGCCGATGCCTAGCACCGACCATACGGAAAAGGTTCTCTTGAGTTCACCGGCCTGGGTGGAGGAGCCGGAATCAAGGGATTTTTCCGGGTCGGCGGAGAACGCCGCAAGGCCCACATCCGGTGTTTTTTCTTTTTCCACACTCATGTTGCGATGGGCAGGGTCTAACTCGGATTCTATGTACGATTTAGGTTAATCTCTGCGATAGCCCAACTGAGAAAAATTAATCCTTCTATATAGACGTGCCGTGCTCGCTTGCGCGACATTATCACATGCACTTTTGTCATGAATTTTTCACTGGTTGGGTTAGCAGATTGAACCAATGAGAGTGGACCGGTTGCACTCCTGGCGCGGATGCAAAATGTATTTCGTTTCAACTTAGGGCAGTGTGTGCTCTTCTTGGTGGCAGCGCAACTGGAGATCAGTAAGGATGTCGCCAGTATGGAGCTGTGGCAGGATACGACGTTCCCCTTTGGAGAACGTGCGCGCACCGATCTCAAATCTTCGTCTTTAGTGGCCGTAATGTCGTGTCTCGGAAAATTTCCCGAGCTTATCTGGCGCGCGACTGCATGCCACTGGCCCAACAGTCTCACTTGCCTGTTTACGACACTAATGCGCCGCCCCCAAGTACGACGTGTAGCGCTTACCGTTTTAGTACTTTCGGGGGCACCCAAGCGCCATTTCCGAGGGGCGCCACTGAGGCAGCTTTTTGTCTGTCCGTTCCATGGAACGGTACATGCATCTCGACTTTCGCAGTATTTGTTGCGGAGAGATAGTAGCAGGACGCATATGACGGGTATGGAAGGGCAAATTTACTGGGGAGGTACAGAGGTGTAAACTTATAGGATGTGCCCGAATAGTTTCTGTTGAGTTGGTACGCTGTGTCTCGGAGTTTGCGTTGGGTATATCGCACTCAAGCTTCGATAATCATGGCCACCTATGACTGCTCAGCCATGTTCTCGGCTTGTTTATATTTATAAAGCGGTTCTGGTATACGTAGAAGGTGCTGAAGTCAGCCACACACCGTGACAACCGAAATTTATTATTCGCATGTGCAATTTTATCGCGAATCAGCTAATCCTTGACAAATTACGTTCCCACATCAAAGTTGAAGCAAGAGGGCCCATTATATTCTCCCAATGGTTTCCCCGCAAAAACACCAGGGAGCACCCCAATTCAAACGAAAACAGAACCCCAAGGACAGCAGGCCCGCAAATATTACCCATTGTAGCAATATAAACTGAAGCCGCGAGTTTGTGATACAGGAAATCACTACGCTTTAATAGTGCACGACCTCAAACGTATTTCCTCATAGTTGTCTTATCCCACCATGCAATACGTGGGCAAGATGGGTGGTTACGTCTACAATCAGTGGAATTCTTTGAATCCCGCCACGCTTTCAGGCGCAATTGATGTCATTGTGATTGAACAGCCTGATGGATCTCTCCATTGCTCTCCGTGGCATGTTCGGTTCGGATTATTCCAGATTATCAAACCGCTGCAGAAGAAAATCGTGCTATACGTTAATGGAATCAAAACAGACTTGCCCATGAAACTTGGCGACGGTGGCGAAGCGTTTTTTGTGTTTGAAACCGATTCCAAGGATTTGTCTCAGTCAGTCGTGACATCGCCTGTGGTCAGCCCAGAGAAGTCGCCCGTGGCGCCTCCAGAAAGCGGAACCAGCGCTACAAGTGGCAGAAATGAACCGGAATTGTTGGATTTAAACCAATCGTCGCCAACATTCGACGACTTGGAGAACAAAATCAAGCTCAACGATTCGCCTGCGCCTGATACTGAGCTTTACCTGAGTTCACCCACGAAAAGCTCGCTGATACTCTTTGAAAGGGCCAAGCAAATCACCCAAAAGCTCAACATCCCTTCCAAAATCGATGTCAATGGCGATATGGTTCTCGATATGGACGGATACCAACCCAACTCACAGAAGAACATTGATCTGTCAGACGAATTGTTACAGAAGGTATTGTTGAAGGAGTTAGATGCGCTTGTGCACGGCAAGACAGGCCACTCATTGCCTGATAAGGAGAATGAGCTCTATGACGAGGCTTACAAGTTGCTTCAAGGTGTAATTTTGAAGGACAAGGATGGCAAGCTTCGGATCATCAACCAAGAACAGGAGGAGTGTTTGGATTTATCCAATGAACTGGTTCCAGATAGTCCTCCGTCGCCCTCTCCAATGAACACAACTGAGAGCATCTCGGAGGCGACTCCGACCGATGACGAAAAGGTTTACATCAAGACGTTACGTTTGACGTCGGAACAACTAAAAAGCATGAATCTCAACTACGGACAGAACAAGATCAAGTTTCAGCTGTCTTCTGGAAACTCGATGATCGAAACTGACTTGTATCTCTGGAAGTCCACCACCCCAATTGTGATCTCGGACATTGATGGAACCATCACTAAATCTGACGCATTGGGCCATGTTCTCAATATGTTTGGAAAGGACTGGACCCACACAGGCGTGGCGAAGCTTTTTACTGACATCAGTCAAAACGGATACAACATCATGTACTTGACAGCGCGGACAGCGGGCCAAGCGGACAGCACTCGACAGTATCTTGATAGCATCAACCAGGACGGCGTTCGGTTACCCAAAGGACCCGTTATTCTCAGTCCCGACCGAACCATTGCTGCATTGAAACGAGAAATTATCTTGAAAAAGCCCGAGGTGTTCAAAATGGCATGCCTTCGGGACATCAAGAACTTATTTTTCAGCAAACAGGGGGAGGATGAGGATATTGAGGACGACCGCACCCCCTTCTACGCTGGGTTTGGAAATCGAATCACCGACGCCATTAGCTACAAAAGTGTTCAAATTCCATCACACCGGATCTTCACCATCAACCCAGAGGGAGAAGTGCACATGGAGTTGTTGGAGCTTGCGGGTTACCGTTCGTCGTATTTGCATATTGGAGAGTTGGTGGACCAATTTTTTCCACCATTAAAGTACCTCACTGTGTTCAACAATTACTGGGACGAGAAGCAACTTAACCAGTACATGGACTGGCAGCGGGAAAACCCTCACGGGGACCCGAAAAGTCCCGACTCTCCCCGTTCTTTAGCCAGTCCGGGGTCACCTCGAAGTGTAAGCAGTTTCCCGGATGAAATCCCCATGATACATGATGAAAAGTACACTGACTTGAACTACTGGCGGGATCCATTGCCAGTACTTGACGATTTGAGCGAAATTGATGACGATGGCGTGCCTGTCAGTCCAGAAAAATCAGCTCCTGGCTCTCCCAGGTTACCGTATGAATCACCGAAGTTGAATTCTACCTCGACTTTTGCGCCAACAAGTCCAACGCCTGCTCCTAGACAGGAGAGACCGACATCCGGGTCTTTCAACTCACCATTGAAGAGCTTTATGATGCGTGGTAAACCGGCTACACCCACAATCTCAATACCCGCCGATCGTGCGGAATCAAAGATTAAGATGCCACATAATGAGGGTGACGAAGATGATGACGATGAAGATGATGACGACGAGGATGACGACGAAGACTATACCGATGACTACGATGATGATTATACCGATGAAGACGACGACGATGAAGACGACGACGATGAAGACGACGACGATGAAGACGACGACGATGAAGACGACGACGATGAAGACGACGACGATGAAGACGATGAGAATGAAGAAGAAGTGGATTATGAAGATGAATATGAAGATGAATATGAAGATGAGGTTGACGCGGAAGATGAGGTTGACGGGGAAGATGAGGTTGACGCGGAAGATATAGACCAAGATGCCAGTTTCGAAACCGGATTAGATGACCCTAAAGAAGCTCCCATTGCAGCATCGAATGTGCCAGTTAAGATAGTGAAGGCGAGCGACGCATTGCGAGACTTACAATTGGAATAAAGCACATTTTGATTCGATAGGCTATAATTATCCCTAGTATCAAATATACAGGAAAATATTATTACATTCTAGCCTGTATGCACCAAAAATAACGCAAGAGAATTTCTCGTAAATGATTTTCTGCGGTAAACTTTCTCCCCTTCTCACCAATAAGTGATGAAAAATAAAAGAAACAAACCATATGAAAACTACTGGCGATAGGGGTCTTTCGCTCTGAATACGCAAGGAGGCTCGACTTGCGATTTTCTGATGTGCATCCGCAATGTCGGACGGGGGCACAGGAAGCATGAACTGCACTGCAGTCCTAGACGTGCGTATAACTGCATGCGACACCAGATTGCGTATAAACGTCGTGTAAATCACGAGAGTGAGTCTCGCATGCATCCCTATTCGTTGACGTCTTTCATTATCCTTTGTTGTTATTGACTTATTCGTCTAAAGATTTTTTATCCGATTAGCTTAGCTTTCAAACCCACACTAGATAGCGATGTACAGAGATCGGACCAAATTGGTCGCCGCCTTTGTGCTTGCTCTTGTTGGCTTATGCACTGTGTTGAGCTATTCAGGCTACTCTTCCTTTGTTAGCTCCAAATTCGATAGAGTCCCTGAAGTTGATCATATCGACGATCTGCAAGGCTCTACACCCTTAATCGTTCCTTCTTATTTCCCCAAGCATAATATTGATTCCTTCTTGCACGATCTTTTGAAGGATACGCCTAACTTCAAAGAAGACTACAAGATCTTCAGCTTGCTGAGTCCGAAAGTGTTTCCTGAGAGAACTCCACTGATTAATGATTATTCTTCGGTTTTCCATACATTTAAAGAAGAAAAAACCCACATTTATGACTCGGCAACTAATATCAATGGGAAAATTGACGAGTGCAGACGATTGGAATCCGATTTGACCTACACTGTATCCAACCAATTCGACTTGAAATCATCAGTTGCGGAGATTGTGGAGAATATCGTTAAGTCAATAGATGAAGGCAATGAGTACAATCAGCTTTTGTCAGAAAAATATTTTCTGAAGAAAATTCGTCTCCAATTGAAACACGGCGTAGCTGACCGGTACTGGTTCAGATTGGCCGGGTCCTCTGTGTGGTTGAAGGAGTATGGTGTCCATTTCATGGTTTCCAGACTCATATATTCCGAAAGGAAGCAGAAGAACCATCCAAAGTTTTCCGTGACATATGCACAGATCTACACGGATGATTGGGTTGAACTTAAAACGTCTTTGCTCGTTCCTACCAACCTCGGACCCAAAGATAACCGTAATGCCATCGCAGTGGATGGTGAAGCGTATACAGTCATGAAATTCCCAATGGTTTTACCTGTTCCGTTCCGTCTTGATGGAGGAAAGGATTACCAAGGACCCGAGGACCCAAGAATTTTGCTAGTTCAGAACGAAAGGGGTCACGAAGAACCATTGATTGTGTTCAACCAACAACATTCGAAGAAGGTTGTGGAGACTAAGGATGGCGAGGAAGAGGAGAAATTTAAGGATTTTCGTGACATGTGGATGAGTTGGCCATGGCAATTTCAGCGTGGAAAATTTAATATTGACGATGAGAACAAGCTGGAATATGATGGAGTATTGTTTAACAAAGCCGCAGAAATTATGAAAAAGGGTGACCGCAAGGGGGGTTCGAAAAATTGGACACCTATGGTAAGCAGTCAGCTCAGACACCACGATGGCTACGACAAGTACATCCTCTTCACAACACGTTTCCCTAAACTTGAGGTTTACAAGTGTCATCTTGCGGATGTTGCTGATTGTGTGCATCAGACTATTGATGATAATGAAAAACCGCCCACTGACGTTGGCGATCTCCGAGGAGGTACTGCATTGATCAATATAAACGATCTCATCGCTCAACAAACGGATATCCCAGTGGAAAAATTGATTCAGAGGGGTAGAGAGGTATGGATTGGCTTCGCTAGAGCCCATTTTAAGGACTGTGGCTGCGGAAATGGGTTCTACCGTCCCAACGTGGTCGTAATTACCCTGGACTTGGTAACAGGAGAAGACAATAAAGTCCGTCAAGTACTCAGTTTAAGTCATACATCTGGTTTCATGGATCTTTATGTTGACATTCTTCCCTGGGAAGAAGATATTCCCGACCTGATGTGTAAGGATCATAACGTTGTGATTCCAAACGGAATTGACTACTGGAAAATCGGTAAGATCGACAAAAGTCAACACAGAGACAGATGGTTGGTGGATGACATGCTTACAATGTCTTTCTCTGTCACAGATAAGACCGTCAGTGTGATCAAAATCAGAGGACTCTTGGAAAGCTTGATCAACATATCACCACACTCTCCTTTTAGGAAATACGAAGGAGACCACGAGATGCCAATTTTGGATGATGATGGAGATGACAATGACATGCCTTCACGTTATTTGGAATTTGGTGCTAGTGATGACGTTATTGTATGTGCAATGGATGATTCGAAGAAATTCTGTCGTGTTTACGGCGAAAAGAATCCCTTCGACAAGGACGCGTGGGAGAAGCATGAAAAAGAACATCCCAGAAAGAAAAAGGTGGACAAAGAAGATGAAGATTATGTGAAGGACCTCAAGGGTGAATTATAGTGTAATTTACAGAAAATATATATCGTATGCTATCAAACTTGATGCGGGAACCTGTACTCTTGACATGCAGGCCATGCAGCGATGAGAACGCCAGCTAAAGATAATTTGGACAACGTATTAAGCGCGATATGGCATTCCATCTTTGTTTTACAACGAGAATTCTTTAAATGGAAACCCCGATGAAAGTGAATTCTGCCTATCAGCCACCACCTCCTAAGAAGATTATCGAAGTAATTTCTTATAAGCGAAACTTCCCAAATCAAACAGAGCCTTATTATGACACGTCGCAAGTTTGTTTCTAAGGCGGGATGGGAACCCAAAAATCATGTGGTCTGGTGTTTGGCGGCTATAAATGCGCAAGGTGAACTTCGTTGCGGTATTTGTGCGTCAGCACCACGAGATGGCTTCAAGATTGTTTTCGTTACGGAGATCAGATGAATTTATGGCTATAATAAACGTTGCTTGAAATCTTAATGAATAAATTTTTAATGGAAGCGACAAACGATAGATTTTTGAAAAGCCCAAGATCGGGGCTCGAAGGGAGAGCTGGAAAGTACGTGATATGCAAGATCCCGGACTAGATGCAGTTCAAAATAATACACACAGGTCTGTGGCCCGTGTATGTGCGCAAAGACACACGGTGAAGGACGAAAATCTGGGTATTGACTACCCGCACGGAAGATTTTTAATTCACTGCGTCCAAATGCAGACTAATCTCATAGAGGCTGACGAAGTCCTTTTCGTCAATTTCAAGCGTCCGTTATACCCGATTTCACTTGCTGTAGTCACGACTAAATATTAGTGCGCTTGGTTGACCATTGAGATACAAGGCGAAATCTTTAGAGCATTTGAGCGTGCTAAGCAGAACTGCTTGACGGAAGACAGTATCGTATGCTTAGGTTTACTGAGGCGCGTGGCGAAGAAGCACTCTGCCACAGTTTTAATTTTCTTTTGGACTCATCTGTAGCTCAATAGAATTTACGACACATTTACACGATTTCTTACAGAAACAAAGATCTAGGATTTGCAACTATCGAGTTTACAACTTTGGGCAGAAATGGAAGATTAAGACCTTGGATGAATACCAAATGTATTCTGCATAATTTAAACCTTAGAAAATTTTCATAACAGAGATACTCATGGAGCAAACACCAATTAAGCGAGGCGTTTGCCAAGGGCAGGCGTTTGATGATTATGGACCACGTGTGTGTGTGTGTGTGTGTGTGTGTGTGTGTGGGGGGGGGGGTTATAGCCGTTACGTTTTGGTGACTGTGCATTAAGAGAAAATAGACCGCCCTGTAATTCTTTCCTGTAGGGGACGATAAAATCAACAGTGCGAATATTCGGGTCGATTATCATGCTCAAATAGGCCCCCTTTATATTTTAAACTGCTTTCTATCTTACTTTTTTTTATTTGGAGAACTGGCCGGGTTTTGCTTGTATCTATGCGTTTTTCCGACGACAGAAACATAGCAAAAACATTTTACTATGCAGTACGAGAGTTTTATTCGTAGTATACGTTATTGTCCCTACACGACCTGGGCTGATAGCACTGCGCACTTGGTGTCGTAAAGGTTTTTTTTTTTTTTCCGATGTACGTTTTCTGCAGTATCCGGATAAAGTTGTTACTGGCATATAGCAACAGACCTGTGAATTAATCTATTTTGAGATTAGTCGTTAAAAAAACTATGGGAGAATCCATTGCTTCCATCGTCTTATTTGTTCTGCACGCCTCGGGGATCGTTGTTGAACGTATATAATCGACAAATGATGACTTACCTTGTATTGACTTAGGAAAAATATTGACCGAGTAGCGTTAACTAGTGTGATTCGATATTGTCTGCTCATCGGGGATTTCCCTAGGTGGCCGTGCCGTATATGTGCGGATCTAACCAAGTAATTTTCCTGATGAGTTCCGAGGGCAGGCACATTCCCGGGGTGAAAGGGGGATGCACCATCAGGACTGCCTCACCCCTGATGCAGTAATCGAGTTGTACCGAATGGGAGATGCACCGTATCATAAATTGTACAGACGTATATATCAATAGACCGATACGCGAACGCATTTTCTTTTCTTAATCTGTGCCTTACACTATCCTTAAGCTACTTTTTATTTGGCTTTATATCCATGCTTCTTCCTACGAAAGTGGCCACAAGAAACTGCACTAAAATTCCGGCTGTTTTAATAGTTCTTGTTGGGTTCTCGTTATTCCTAATATTCTCTCAGCATAGCCCTTTATACGAAGATGATAATGAAGGCATAGTCCTTCCATTGGTCGACGGGCTGAGCGGCATTCCCTTGATTGTACCGTCATACTTTCCCAAGAAAAACATCCACACTTATTTAAATGAGCTCCTCAAAGACACACACGCTTATACAGAAGATTATAAGATATACAGCATGCTGGGACCAAAAGTATTCCCTGAGAAAACACTGCTGGTGAAAGATTTTTCTTCAGTTTTTTATGATTTTAAAGAGGAGAAGACCACCATTTATAGCTCTGCTAAAGATATTAAAGGAAACCTTGATGAATGCAGAGAGTTGGAATCTGAATTATCCTACACTATCTCGAACCAACAAGATGTTAATACCTCAGGGGCAGAGATAGCGCAGGTTTTCGTCAAAGCAATCGAGAATGGCGACGAATATGTGGAAGCAATAGAAAAGTACTTCCTGAAAAAAATCAAACTTCAGCTAAAATACAATGTTGCTGACAAATTCTGGTTCAAGTTGGCGGGAACAAGCGTTTGGTTGAAAGAATACGGCGTTCACCTCATGGTATCAAGAATTGTCTACAGTGAGAGCAATAGAGCCAACCACCCAACCTTTTCCATTTCTTACGCCCAATTGTTCACCGATGATTGGGTTGAGGTTACCACATCTTTACTTGTTCCCACAAATCTAGGTAGAAAGGAAAACAAGAACGCGATCGAAGTAGACGGTGAAGCATATACAGTGATGTCATACCCAATGGCTATACCTGTACCGTTTATGATTGACACTGGTAAGGATTTGCAAGGGCCCGAGGACCCAAGACTCTTGCTTGTTAAAAACAAAAGAGGCCACGAAGAGCCTTTGATCATTTTTAACCAAGATCATCGGAAGAAGGAAGTGACAAAACCAGATGGTACGGAAACAGACGATATCAAAAATTATCGTACAATGTGGATAAGTTTCCCGTGGCAGTACCAGGTGGGCAAATACAACGTTGATGACGAAGATAAGGCTGAATATAAAGGAAAGTTATTCTCTAAAACAAGCGAACTCAAAATAGTTGGTACGCGCCGAGAATCGTTAGTAAAAAATTGGACTCCTATGACAAGCAGGTCCTTAAGGGAGTTTCATGGATATGACAAATCTCTTTTGATCATCTCCAGATTTACTAATCTTGAAGTTTTGGAGTGCGACCTCACATTAGAGGAGACAAGTTGTCGATATATGACTATTGACGACAATAAGCCAAAAAATACAGCAGTCGGGCCACTCAGGGGAGGTACTGAAATGGTGAACATCAATGACATCATCTCGGAACATTCAGATTTTCCGGTGGAAAGATTGATTAAGAAGGGCAGAGAGATTTGGGTTGGCTTTGCCAGAGCTCATTTCAGCGACTGTGGATGTGGCCGTGCTTTCTATCGTCCAAATATTGTTGTCGTCACACTGGACTTGATTACCGGAGAAGATAACAAGGTTCGTCAAGTGTTCAGCTTGAGCCATGTGTCGAGCTTCATGGATCTTGATGTCAATATTCTCACTTGGAGTGACGAAGAACCGAACTTGTGCCAAGGTCCAAACGTGTTAATTCCCAATGGTATAAGTCACTGGAAAATTGGACAAATTGGAAAAAGCGAAGACAGAGACACTTGGATGGTTGATGACATGCTCACATTGTCATTTTCTGTTTCCGATGTAACAGTAAGCGTTCTCAAGATAAAAGGACTTTTGGAAAGCTTGGTAAAGATGTCTCCAGACTCTCCCTTCAAAAAGTACGAAGCACATATCGATGCTCTGCTTCACGACACAGAAGATATAGAGGATAATGATGATGTACTCTCGCATGCTACAGAATTCGGTCTCAGTGATGATGCTATTACGTGCGCATTAGAAGATTCGAAGAGGTTTTGCAGAGTTTATGGTGAACAGCACTTCTTTGACAAAGAGGGATGGGAAAATTTCAAGAAAATGAATCCTCCAAAGAAAAAGATCGACAAAGACTTCGATGATTACTCCAAGGAAGCGAAGAAAGGTTAAGGGATACATATTGTCATAATTGGCCGAGTTATAAAGTGTGACTCGTGCACCCATGCATAATTTTACACGGCAGATTCAACTGTTATTGTATACCGAGTAACATCAGCGCGTTACCATACCACATTATTTTGTGTAACTGTTTATCATTCACTACAATAAATCATTGCTACGTAATGTACTAACATTTAGTAGCCCTTATCACCCGTGGAATGATGGCTGTGCCAATCCTCAAATACTTATGCAGACCTAATTACGGTGCAGATAAGTTCCAGACAACGACGCACATGCCGAATGTGCGGCCAAATGTGGCTTATGCAGAAATGACAGTTATGATGCACCGTTATTTATAATGAGGTTTAATTGATTAACCAACGTGGCTCTCACATGCGGGCAATTCCACCAATCGGTGGGGGATGTCGGTTAAAAGGAGAGATGACGGTTCTGATATGGGAGGCTATCATTGTATGAAGGAAGCATGGCTCCACCCAATGAATTGATATAAGGAAACTATTGCGAATTACATGAAAGATAATAATAGTTACAGATAACTATCAGTAATTTTGTTCGCAATCGAAAGATACCTTCTGTTCAAGTCCTTCTTTAAAAATATTACGCTTACTATTGAGCTTACTGCATATCATCTCGCCGTTTGGCTCTTGTTCAATGAGAAATGTAGTGAGATAACGCACCCATGGAAATTTCATCTTGAGGGGAAGTTATATGTATGCTTGGACGTCGGATGCAACAAGAAAGAAAATCTCGCACATAACAGACAGGAATGGTTTTTGATATTCGAACTTAGAAGGAATAGTTTAAAAATTAAGCTCTTGGAGGCATTCTCCCAAGGAGAAAAAAATTAATGCAAATTTACACCCCCCATTCCGATGGAATGCTAGTAATCTCTAGTTGTAGTGAGGAACTGAGATTATAGTATGTCCAAGCATAGGTTAGCATGTCCGCGCATCAAATTATAATGTTATCACTCCTCATATCATTTCGAAGGCGTTTAGATTCCACCGGGTGCAAAACCAGAGGTCGAATCGTCAGTAATCGAGAATTGGCCCGAACATTTTACATTAGAGGGCTAGCAGCAACGTTTCCTCAGTAAGGTTTGCACAATAGATTTTTTTCCGGGGATTCTGTTGAATCTCACTAAGACAATAGGAAACATTTGTCTGGTGGGTCCCACCTATATAAAATGCCACCTAGCAATAACATCCAAATAAATACCCGCTATTTGCGAAGTCTCACCTTTTCGTTTTCTCCATAATATCGTTAAGTTGTTTCAAGCAATAAAAAACGTTGTTCCTAGGAAGGCAATTTCGAGAGCACAGATCAAGTTCTTCCGAGTCCTTGTCATTGTTCTCTTGGGGTTGTCTTTCGTATTGTACTTCTCAAGATATGATTCTGAATACATCTTCCAATATGATAGAGCTAAATATTTGCTTGAAAATACTAGCGAAAAGTCTAAGTTGATTGTTCCCACATATTTTCAGAAAGGAAATTACAATGACTTACTCTCAAAAATTGATGCATATCAACACAAGCAATATGAAATCATTGCAATGTCAGCACCAAAATTATTTCCTGAAAGCACCCTGCTGATCCTAGATTATTCCTCCGCTTTCAGAGAATTCAGAATGGAGAAGACTCACGTTTTTGACTCGGCTACAGACATCAAGGGAAATGTTGATAAATGCAGAGAACTCGAGTCAGATATATCTTATTCGGTGTCAAATCAAAAAGATGTCACCACACCGGCAACCGATATTGCGAAAACAGTCACAAGAGCCCTTGACGACGGTGATGAATATGTTACCGCGTTAGAAATGTATTTCCAGAAAAGAGTAAAACTTCAGTTGAAACATAAAGTTTCGGATCAGTTTTGGTTTAAATTGGCAGGAAACAGTGTCTGGTTGAAAGAGTATGGTTTACATCTCATGGTATCCAGGATTGTCTACAGTGAACAGAACGAGCAGAACAGACCAACCTTTTCGATTTCTTTCGCTCAATTATATACTGATAATTGGGTTGAGGTCAATGCATCCTTGCTTATTCCCACGAACCTAGGTAGAACGGAAAATAAGAATGCGATTGAAATGGATGGTGAAGCATATACAGTGATGTCATATCCAATGGTTTTACCTGTACCTTTCCCCTTTGATACAAAGAGAGATTACCAGGGACCAGAGGACCCAAGAATATTGCTTGTTAAAAACGAGAGAGGTCATGAGGAGCCTTTGATCATTTTCAATCAGTATCATAAGACGACAATCACGGGAATTAAAGACGGTAAGACACACAAGGAAACAAAAGGTTATAGAAACATGTGGATCAGCTGGCCCTGGCAATTCCAATTGGGTAAAGCTAATGTTGATAATGTGGCCGAGCTGAAATATGAGAGCATTCTTTTTAACCGCGCAAGCGAACTTATGATCAATGGTGAAAGGCGTGATCGAACCAGTAAAAACTGGTGTCCAATGACGAGCAGGCTGTTAAGACAATTTTACGGGTACGACAAGAGTATTTTTGTCTCGACAAGGTATCCCAAGCTTGAGGTATTGAAATGTGACATCGCGACGGAAAATTCCAATTGTGAGTACATGTCAATTGATGGCAATAGACCAGGAAGTTCGGATGTGGGCCCTCTTAGGGGAGGAACAGCTATGGTGAATATTAATCTGCTAATTTCAGAGCAAACAACAATACCGGTGGAAAAATTGATTAGAACTGGCAGAGAGATCTGGGTCGGATTTGCTAGAGCTCATTTCAGACAATGTGGCTGCGGTGATGCATTTTACCGCCCCAATCTTGTGGTTGTCATACTGGATTTAAGAAAGGATAAAGATGCTAAAGTGCGACAAGTGTTCAGTTTGAGCCATGTATCCAGTTTCATGGGTCTCCATGTCGATATACTTCCCTGGGACCCGGAAAATTCTTCGAATTTATGTTCCGGCGTGAACGTTTTGATACCCAACGGGGTAGGATATTGGAAAATAGGGAAGATTACTGCAAACCAGGAAAGGAATGAATGGGTTATCGATGATATGCTAACGTTGGATATTTCTGTTTCGGACGTGTCAGTGGGTGTACTCAAAATTAAGGGTATTTTAGAGAGTTTGGTGACAATGTCTCCGAGCTCTCCATTCGAAAAATATGAAGGGGAGCACAAGGAGCCTGAATTGGCTGAAGAGAATGGGATTGAAGAAGAGCCGAACTATGTCCAAGAATTTGGTATTAGCGACGACGTCATAATGTGCGCGTTGAAGGATTCAGAGAGATTCTGCAGAGTCTACGGGGAAAAACATCCCAAAGAAAAAGAAAACGAAAGCAAGAAGAAACCCACCATTGATACCGAGAGGATTAAAAATAAGAAACAGGCACTCGAAGCGTATAAGAAAGAGTTGAAAGAACTCGAAGCACCTAAGGAGTAAAGGGATTTTGCAGTTGTGAATATGGCGAACGGTAACAGACATAGCATGTCACGTAATGGATATTGTAATAGAAGCCATTGGACGCTCAGCGCAAATATAAAAATCTAAGAGAAAAAAAAGCAATCGTGTAAAACAAATGTGACTAAATTAATAGAATGAGAAGCAAAAAAATATAAACTCCGATACGGGGAATCGAACCCCGATCTGCTCGGTGAGAGCGAACTGTGCTAGCCATTACACCATATCGGATTCAATATGCAACAAGATGTGAAATGTCTATATGGCGCGCATGTGATCATCAAAACATTGAGATTACTACAAAATCGTCGAATTCAATTATGTTTCTTCCTCGCAATATGAAAACTCTTGAATGATTTTGCTTTTGCAGTCAACTGTTTTCAACGAACGGTTCGAGCTCCAGAATTGAGAAGTCGGTATTCACTATCCATAGTGACAAATGATGTCCACGTTTGTGAGAACCCAGTTCATCAGGTCTTAAGTGGGGTCTTCCATGAATGTTTACGAACAATAATTGCAATATAACACCTGGTGTGAGAATTCGACTTAATTGGCCCGTAGAACATTCTTTACAGCTATGGCTTCTCGTTAACATATCTGCTTATGTGTCTCTTCCCTTACAGTAGAAACCCGGCAACGAATCTTGCATTGTAGACCGTCAAATCATAATAGGCGACAGTAGCGGGGTTGGCCGAACATTCAAATCGAGAGAAGGCATATAATCCCGTATATATATGCAACAGAGGAACCTGAATGTCGTTTCTAAGGTCAGATCGCGAGGAATTGTCTCGGAAGGTGGTCCAACACCACCACGGAGTGAGTAAGCGTAAGTTTCATACTTGAGAATGTCTCCAACAACTTCCCCGACTTCGTGGAATTGTTTGAGGAACAAGGAAATGAGCATTATGTCTGAGACTGATCAACTGAGCGAGACCCATCTCAATTAGGCGGGTGAAATACCGCCTTAATGGGTTGAAAAGCAGTTGAACCGTCCAAAGTGTTCAAAATATCCCCAGCTGCAAGCAAATTGAGGTGGTTCGCGGCAGGACCGGGGGTGGTCGAGCCGATATGGGTTATTTAGTTCTTGGAGTATTAATAAAACTCATCTACACGAAACGGGCATAGTGTAAGATAAAGTTGAAAGCCCCGGAGACTTCAAAGGCGGAAATTTTGCTCCGAATTTTGATAAGCTGAACTGAAATATCGTCAAATAGAACCTGGACTTGTTCCTCTATTTAGGGTAGTCTCTCGGGGAAGTAACATATAGATTTCTGTATTCAGAAATTAACCCGAAAACCAGATAGCCGCAACTTTTCAACGAGCTTATAAAGAACGCAACTCCAAGGTACGATCGGGGTTTCCGCCTCGCATCATTCCACAACTAGATGTTATTGTCGTGTTTGGGCGGTCTAGAGGTTTTGGCAACGTGTGTAACTTCGTGAGATCTTCCAAACTAGTTATATTGTGCACATGGCTGTTTGTATTGTCTCTTCCACCACAATGATATAAATCGGGTGGTTGGTGTAATGGTTAGCATTTCTGCCTTCCAAGCAGGAGACATGGGTTCGATTCCCGTACCACTCATTTTTTTTGGTTCGCGAGCAGGAGGGAAATGGGGCGATTGGCCAAGGTTTTCCCCCTTTATTTATTTTTCTCGTTATTAGTACTGAAAAGCTCATTCTCGTGAGGAGGCAGGAGGAGGATGGAAGTTAAATTCGATGCATAAATTGCGAATTCCCCACTTGAAGGGATCACTCGCCAAATGAACACCCAGGGAAAGCCAGGGTCAACAAATAGCAGAAATTGTTGATGCTCAAAAACACGAACCTCGTTCTTCCGACGACAAGTTCGTATAAATAGCTTTAGGAAACCGAATGGCTTCGTTTCTTCACCTGTCCAGACCACAATTTCATCAGATAGGTCACGTGCCAAACACGAGGAACACCGACGGCAAAAACATTTGCCAAAAAGTCTATTCTGGCCCATTACAAACCAATCAATAGAGTGGGTATTGTACTGTTTTTTTTTAATTAATTTTTTACCTGATTGTTAAACACCACCGAGCTTCTCCACATCCTGACGGTGCCTCCTATTTGGTGGCAATGCGAAATTGCTTTCCCTATTCGGGCACACTACAAGCCAACCACATATCAGGCCACGTCAGAAATGGGTGAAAAGCCCCACATACAAAAGAATCAAAGGAGTTTTCCCCGTGTTTTGCTCCAACCAAGTGAAAACCGCCTTCTTCACCAAAGACAACACCCATCCCTAACAGTGGGGCGTGCCCCGTGAAACACAACGTACTGCATACACACCGGGTGCCGCCTGTACGCGCCCTGCCATAGCATCGGAATTTTGCCCATCTTCCTCCCGCAATCTTTTCTTCTTCCACCAAAAAATGTCAGACGAACACCAAGACACCGGCTCCCCAGCCCAAGAATTCGACGCCTCTATCCAGGACCGTTCTCCTTCCCCAGTTGCTGAGGAGAGAGCCGCCCCAGAAGCCGCCCCAGAAGCCGCCCCTCAAGCCGCTGAGCCAAGAAAGCTTTTTGTCAGACCTTTTGGTTTCGAGACCTCCACCGAACAAGTCGAGGCGCACTTTGCCGAGATTGGTCCTCTTGAGGACGTGCAGATGATGCGCGGTTACGCTTTCATCACCTATGAGAAGCCCGAGGACGCCAGCCGTGCTATCGACACCTTGTCCAACACCGACCTCGGCGCCGCTCCATTGCAAATCGAGTTTGCCCGTGAGAGAAGAGAGGACACCCGCGGCCAAAACCGTGCCAAGGTTTCCAACTTGCCAGACGGAACCGCTTGGCAAGACTTCAAGGACTTTGTCAGAGAGAAGACCGAGGCGTCTCCTACCTTTGCCAAGGTTTTCCGCAACTACGACACCGGCGAGACTGTCGGTCAACTTGAGTTCGGCTCACCTGAGGAGCTCCAAAAGGCTCTTTCCTTGTTGAACGACGCCGAGTTCCAAGGCGCCGTGTTGTCCATCGAAGAGGACACCTCTCCTTTCGTTCCTCCTAAGAGAAGAGAGTTTGGCGACTTTAGAGGCGGCCGTGGTGGCCGTGGCGGTTTCAGAGGCGGCAGAGACGGCGGCTTCAGAGGCGGCCGTGGTGGTTTCAGAGACGACCGTGGTGGTTTCAGAGGCGGCCGTGGTGGTTTCAGAGGCGGCCGCGGTGGTTTCAGAGACGGTGGCTTTAGAGACGGTGGTTTCAGAGAAGACCGCGGTGGCTTCAGAGGTGGCAGAGGTGGCTTCAGAGGCGGCCGTGGCGGCTACGACCGTGGTGAGTACGGTGACCGTGGTGACAACTTTGACAGAGACTCCTACTCTCGCGACAGATCGCCAACTCGTTACTGATGAACAGATGGGAACCTCAAGACAGGCTCAGGGATTAGCAGAACTGAATGTCCGAAACTGATGTATAATCCTTTGTATAACCGAAAACGATAAAGTGGAAACTATAGGGACGAAGGGCTTGTGTTCTTTTGGGCTAACGAGAACAGATGGAAAACGAGATCTCCAAACCGGTTTTGGAGCGTCCACCATTTCATTGGGCAACATTTATTTTTCTTTTTCTTGAACTCTGGTCAATCGATGATTCCTCGGCCATTGTGGCAATTTGCACAACACTGGGTTACCAAAGGTGCACCCAACTGTATGGACGATTCATCCTGGAAACGGGCGAGAACGCTAATGAACCGTGTTAGATACCTTTTTGACCTTCTCTTGGATAATTAGGAATAACTCCCAGCAACCGGAAATGAACCACGGTCTGGAGACACCAGCAGAAGCAGGTGATGTATTATACGAGGGTTTCAAAAGCTCTCATGACCATTTTGATAATGCGTCAGTTAGATAGCGCAAATAGCAAAAATTAGCGTTCATTCAATATTCTCGAGTGTAAATGGGGGGAGATGTCAAAGTGCGCAATCCGTACTTGCACAGGAAGCACAGATAACTCCATCCTGCTATGAATGGCGCCACGTCCGAAGTACTGTACGGGCAGCACAGCTTGCAGAGAGTTAAGTTCTTCCATTATTCGCAATCCAACGAATTCAGTGTGATTTTCGTCCACGGCGGCGCTTGGAGAGACCCCTCAAATACATTTGATGATTTCCTATCTTTGACAAATATGCTTCGCCAAACTGAAGCCAATGCCAACTTTAACTTTATTGGGATTAACTACCGGCTCTCTCCAGAAGTTAAACATCCGTTTCACTTATTGGACGTCGTGGATGCATTGGAAATGCTACGGAGAGACTTTGGTGTGAAGGAGTGCCTACTTGTCGGCCACTCCGTGGGTGCGACGCTATTGATGCAATTGGCAAACCGAACCAAGATCTTAATGCTTGCAAGGGTTGAAAAGACGAGCAAATCTTTTGTTGAAGTCAAGGGAATGATTTTTGTAGATGGCATCTATGACATGGTGGACCTCATAGCTGAATACGGAAAGCCGTACGAAGAGTTTGTTCTCGAAGCGTTTGTGGACAGTGAAAGCTATTCCAATGCGTCACAGGTCAGCTGTAACATTAGAGAAGATTTTGGCACTGGAAAGAGTCGGATCGTCATCGTCCATTCTGTTGAAGATGAGTTGCTCAGTCTTCGCCAAACCACACGATTCGTAAATTTTTTGGACCAACAGCATGTGGCGTACAAGCTTCATACCGGCAAATGGGGCTTACACGAGGAAGTGTACCGGCGAAAGGAATTGGCCGACTTGGTTTCTGAGTATTGCTTGGAGTGGAGCCAATAGATTGCGAATGGGGATATTTGGTGTAAAAAAGATCCTCAACAGAGATCATAAGATAGAGATGGAAGGCTGCGTCGGTGGGGAGAATGAAGTGAACAAGATATAATTTCAGAACTTGAAATGATTGCAAATTTCAAGTGGGCGGGCCATCAACGCAATACGGAAGAGTAGGAAGAAATACAAGTCCCAATCGTTAGCCACCAACATGTGATTTCTGACAGGTCTCTCTGACAGGTATATTTCTGACCGGTAAATTTCTGACCGGTAAATTTCTGACCGGTAAATTTCTGACAGGGTGAAATATCGTCAGGAGTTTTGACCCCAGTGTGCTGTCTGTACTGACAGTGCGAATGTATCCAACAGTATGGTGGAGTCGCGGTGATCAGAGAAAAACTCATAGGGAGCCAGAATGGGCCAGCGACAAGCGCAAGACCAAACGAGTGCAATTAACCCGAAACCAAGACAGTAAACAAAATCCCGTTTCGGCATTTGATGGAACCCGTCCGTCCTAATCGGACAAACGCCATGGTGTCGCACCCAGCCAAACCAGCGGCGCGGTAGTTGCCTCCTGCACACGCATTTGTGCGGACAAAATTTTCCATCACATCTCCACTACTACAAAACCCATACCAGAACCAAATGTTTCAGTCGTGGGCAGATGCGGAGGATGACATTCCTACCCCAGAGGTAATCGTCAACGCCGACGGAACCAAAACCGTGATCAGTTACAGATTGAACGCCAAGGGCCAGAGAGTCAAGATCACGCAAAAGATCAAGGAAGTCAAGGTCAAAGAAAGAGTGCACCCTTCCATTGCTGTCCGCAGAGGATGGGCCAAGTACGGCAAAGAAAAGCACACCCCTCCCGGCCCAGACACCAGAACCACGCAGTTGGGAGAAAAGGTGGACTTGAAGCTCGGAGCGTCTTGGAAAGACATTGAGAAGAAGGAGGAGGAAGAGAAGTTGGAACAACAGGCCAACTTGGTCAGCACACAAAGACTCAAGTGTAGAACTTGTGGCGGCGACCATTTCACCTCCAAGTGTCCGTTCAAGGACACTTTGGGTGTGGAGGCGGCGGATGCTTCAGGCTCGGCCGATGCTCCGGAGTCGAACAAGTATGTTCCAGCGCACTTGAGAAAGGATGCGCCATCCAAGGAGTCCAGAGACGACTCGTGCACGTTGAGAATCTCCCAGTTGAACAGTTTTGTCACGGAACAGATGTTGAGAGAGGAGTTGTTGGCCAAGTACGGCCCATTGCAGAGAGCGATGATCCTTCACAACAGAGAGACGGGCGAGTCGAGAGGATTTGCCTTTGTCACGTTTGCCACGGAATCCAAGGCTGCGCAGGCGTTGGAGGAGTTGAACGGCAAGGGTTACCACTCGTTGATCTTGAGATTGGAGTGGTCCAAGAGAAAGAAGACTTAGTTTTAGCATGGATTTGGTTATATACGACGCGCATAGATCAGTGTAGACGGGGCGGTGTGGGGTTGTGGTGGCGTTTTTGTGGCGATTTACGGTTGTTACGGAGGGGAAATGCCGGGTATGCCATGGTTCGTGCGAGACGAGGTGATTCAATTGTACCGCGGGACTTGCTCCAATATCCACGCCCAATGGGACAACTGGACAAGTAACCAGAAAACAAGTGTTACAAATGTATCAACAGAAGACGATATACCATATATATGACGATATACCCCGACGATATTGAAGATATGGGTGATGACGAATTTAACAATGGATGAATTACGGGCATGATGTCCGGGCTATTTCTGTGCGCCCCTCACGCTCTAACCACTCTGCTGCACCTTCATGGCCCCACGGTTTCCCTCACCTCTACCTCCTAACTCCAAGTCTATCGATACCCAATGCCTGATACCCAATGGTCGATGCCCCATGCCCAATGTCCAATTCACTTCTCCAATTCTCCAATTCTCCAATTCTCCAATTCTCCAATTCTCCAATACTCCAATACTCCAACAAATGGAACCTGCCCTGGCCTGCGCGCAGCCGAGCCTGGCCAGAGGTTGCTTCCTGTACACAGCCGCCCGGACCCTAGCGGGTCTACCACAATTGCCATCACCAGAAACTACCCCGTACCCCAAAACAGACCTTCGGCAGCCGTTCCCGCGCCGCTTCTCTGAAACATGTCGCAAAAGTCCGTTTCCTCCCGGACCCTGGACCATGAGTCCAAGCGGAGGTCGTTTATCAAGAAGATCTTGTCCCGCAAGCCGCTGACCTCCAGTTCCAGCTCCACCCGCGTGCCCAGCACCGCCCTGGACTTGTCTTCCGCCATAGGGAGCGTCCTGGTGCGCAAGCCCAAACTCCACCCCAACGGCGGCCTCATTTTGGACACCGACAGCTTTGTGGGCGACGACTCGAGCTACGATTCCGGCGACGAGTCCGAGCCGCAAGATGTGATGCTGACCGCTGGCGACCTCAGCTCCGTCACCGACGAAAGCGAGCTCTACGCCAAACGCAACGAAAAGGTGGATTTCCCCATGTACAACGACGCCGCCGCGGCCCACGAGGAGCTTCCGTGGGCCGGGTTGACGTACGAGGCGCTCGTGGCCCCCAAGTACGTGCGCACTGCGCGCCGCAGCCAGAAGAGCCCACGCGTTCTCGGCAATGTGTTCTTGGCCCAGGAGCTCCGGTGCACGCTGCGCGATGGCGACGCGTCCGACGTGGAGTCGGACGACGAGGCGGACGTTTCGATGGACGCCGGTAGCATCAGCGAGGAGAAGATGCACGCCATGAACCCGAATGAGGTGCTTGTGATGGAGTTCAGCCGTGACGGCAAGTACCTCGCGGTGGCGGGGCGCGACTGCCGCATCACCGTGTGGAAGGTGATCTCGTCGCCGCTCGGCAGGTTGAAGTTCAACCACGACGGCGCCAACCGCGTGGAAGAGGGCCGCGAGAAGAAGATGAAGTTGTACGGCTCAGCGCCCGTGTTTCACCAGGAGCCGGTGCGTGTCTTTGAAGGACACACCTCTACCATTCTCTCGTTGGACTGGAGCAAGAACAACTTTTTGATCTCGGGCAGCATGGACCGCACCGCGCGTCTCTGGAACGTGGACCGGCCAGGTTGTCTCGAGATTTTCAAGCACCTGGACTTCGTCACCACCGTGCAGTTCCACCCCAACGACGACCGGTTTTTTGCCAGTGGCAGTCTTGACAATTATGTGCGGCTCTGGTCGATTCTCGAATCGTCCGTCACTTACACCAGAGATTTGGGAGATGAAGTGCTCGTCACCACGCTCACGTTCACGCCCTACGGTAACTACTGTTTGGTGGGGGGCTTCAATGGCTCGTTGTTCTTGCTTGAAACAAACGGGCTCCATTTGGTGGAGCGGCACGAGATCTCCGAGGCTTCACCCCAGATGCCTTTCCGCCACAAGAACAGCAAGAAAATCACCGGCATAAAAATATTCGAAAACGAGTCCGCCTCTGACATCTCCTACGACAAGATATCCAAGTACAACATTTTGGTCACCACCGACGACTTCAAAATTAGGTTGATCGACTTGAAACTAAAAAAAGTGGTGACAAAATTCAAGGGAAACGCCAACTCCAACTCTTTCGTTGTCGCCTCCCTCAGTGAAGATTGCCGCTTTATCATCGCCCCATCTGAGGACCACTGGTGCTACTTGTGGGAAAATAACAACTCCATCATCAACAACAAGTTGCATATGGCCATGAAGGACATCTATCTTGAAGGTAAGAGCCACATTAACGAAAAACACAAAAAGATCTCCAAGTTGCTACATGACAACAAGATATGGAAAAAATTGAATTTCTTTGAAGACAGTAACGGTGATGTTTATGCAGCCAACGAAAACAATAGCTATACCTGCTTTCATCCCCATCACACCAAGGTAAATGTGGCAATTTTTGCGCCCGAGAGCACGAAGAAATTGCTCGAGTTTTCTGATGATATTATCTACGATCTCGTTAAAAGAGGCCCGCGGTTGGCAAAAGCTGGCTTTTTCCCTCCCCGCCACAAGAGATACAATTTCTCCCCTGCCACTGGCCTTGACCAGGGCCACATCATTGTGACTTGTGACAGGACAGGACTTATACGAGTGTTCCGCCAAGATTCTGCGTACTATGTGAGAAAGAGTCTTGTCGAAATCAAGAAGAATTGTGCAAAGAGTCTGTTTTCCTCCCGTAACTGCCCATCAAATTTGCACAGTAACCGAATGGACTCTTCCACAATCAGTAAGGAGATGATGCGGACAAGAAGTTTTAGCCCTCTCAATGAAGGCAATCCATTCGACGCTTGTCTCGTGAAGAAGATTCTGAGGCAATTGAAGTCACCGCCACAAGCTCCTGTTTTGCCCCCTTCGCCGTCAATACCTAGTGATATACTAAGACTGCAATCGTCAAAAGCTCTCAGGCCATCTGGTGGTGAAGACACCACAAGGCTAGTTGCCCTGGTTTCGCATATTAGTTTGAGAAATCTCAACCGGACGATGGCTAAGGAAATGCCGCATTCCTTCAATTTTGTGGGAGTTCCATTGAACACAGAAGTTAGTAAGACGGATTCTAGTTCCTCTAATGAGTACATTCTTGATTCTGCTAAAAGCCGGCCACAGAATGACTATACGCTACCGCCGCAAGCTAGCGTCTTGGCCACTAAAGGCACGAGTGTATTTAGTGATTTGAATCAGCCGAAGTTACCATCGTCATTCATACCCCGCAATGATTTGGAAGGAGATATCCGCCAAACAAGTATAAAATGACGAGTGCAATCAATTACATTGGCTGCTGATCAATGGTTTGTATTTATTCATTAGTTTAAATTAACGACATCACGAATACTCGCGAGTAACCTCGGGTTCTGAAATCTCTCTTTCACGTTCGATCAATCCAACTTGCGTTGTTTCCTCCTGTGCACTCAAAATCTTCTGAAGGAGTCCACCAAGACTATTGATATTTAATTTCAACCTCTGGAATACCAGGGGTGGAAGAGCACCCACTTTGAGAACGCTAAGAATTTTAACCACATAGACGCAAAGATCCTTTTCTAAAGCCCATATTCCTTGCTCCCTGAGGGCAGCTCTTTTCAACTGAATCGCACTTTCCCTTGCTTGTTCTGCCATGTACAGATCAACTATTCTTTCATCTTCCTCATCTTCAACATCACTTGAATCGAATGCCGTTCTCGTATATGGATCGTTTTCTTCACCTGATTCTTCTCTTACTAAATCAACCTCTTCAATTTCAAAGTAGTCGTCGATGTTAACATCTTCGAGATCCATACGTTCCAATTCTATTTGCCGCGATTTGGCTAGCTTCGCCTCCTTAATCAAGAAGACATTTAACATAGATTTTTGAACTTGCTGAGAAACGAGTCCTTTGACAAACGGTCCAAGCTTTTGTTCTCCTTCGAAGAAATCTTCAAAGTTCTGGAAGGAGTTTTTTCCTTGAAGCTTTCCATGAAATGTTCTCAAAGAAACAATTACATCGGCTAAATCAGCCGCAAACATATTCTCAAGTACCACAAGCTTTTGAACCAATTTTCTCATGGACGAGTTCGACTGGAAAGTCACTTCATTTAGTTCCTTCAATGAATCTGTGACGGAAACGAAAATGCGAGAGATATCTCGAAGCAAATGACAGTAATCGTCCAAGAAGGTTTCAACATTAATCAAGGAAGATGTGGTGTCATTGCTCGCGTACACCAAATCTTCTAGTTTCCAGCATAAAGATATCAACACCAACGCAAGAACCGATTTCCACGCAAATTCCATCTGCTCCAGTATTTTCAAATAGTTGTTGGGCCAAAATTTAATAAGAGATTCAAATTCAACCTTCGACATAAATTTTGACTCCAAAATATCCAAGAAACTCTTAGGAAAGTTGAGAATGGGCTCAGAAAGAAATTTGTTAATATTCATCACCTTTGCAATTTGACATAATTTCAGAATTGAAACATTGGCATTCAATAGCTTGTTGCACAATATCTTTTGGTCAGGAGAGACGTTCAACTCTTTCTCGTCTTGAGCAAGATCCTCTAATGGGTCATCCTCATTTAGAGCTATAATTGCTTCTGAGGTGAGAGCAATCACCAAATCTTCCAACTTGATTTTAATTGTGGAGTTCATCACCACTTGCGTGGAAGAATTATCACCTGAACCTTCATTATTTCGGAGCAAAAGGAAAAAATATTCGTCATAGACAGAATTCAATTCGTCGCTTGGCTTATCTAGCTGGGAATAATAGGCTAAAATAGCGAAATTCAATCCATTATAAGCCGCCTCTTGTTCTATATTTGCAAAGATTCTTGCTAAGGAAGTTGGGCCAGCGAGAAGTGCATTCATCAATCTCATAAAAACCACAAAAAACTCAGCAGACTTGCTCAGTAATGTCTCAAGTTCTGCGAGAGATGATGCTAATTTAGGAAGCACAATATTGACGTCATCCAACGGTTCATACCCGTCTTGCCGCCTCACGAGTCTCCTCGAGAGTATGTTCGAAACAGAACCAAAAAGCAAGCTCAATGAAATAAGCTTGTCTGAGTCTTTGGATATATCCATTTTTTCCTTTAAGATACTCTCTTGGATATCATCATATTCATTTGGATCATTATCAGTGGGTTTGAACGAAACAGAAGAAATATCAAAGAGAATAAAGCGCATAAGGGTGTCCCACGTGTTTTGAAAGTGTGATGTAGAATATAACAGTTTGAATAAGTCAGACACCAATACATCAAGCAGGGGTATTGTTAGACTGACAGAGACTATCGACCGCTTTGAAGTGATGTATTTGGAGTAGGATGCTTTCAAGAAATCCACAAGTACTTTGTATTGCAAAGCCAAAGATACTTTGAGCTTGCCATCCTCGTCGCCAAAATGCTCTGAAGTATGAGAAGAAAGGAAAAGGCTGAATTTCTCCATATCCGCTCTAGTTTTAGTCAAACATACATTTTCAACAAACTTGCTCCACTCTTTCTTAGCCTTTTCAGATGTTGCTGCGGGCATTTCAGCCAAGAAGAAACCAAACAGCCCAATATCATAAAGGTCACTATCATCCAAGAACCCCAACTTCAAAAGCTCATTATAAATCCCAAAGAGATGTAATTTTAGACCCATGTGCTTTTCTTTCCACACCATAGAGATAAACTGCTTTTTGAACCTATCTGTGAATTTTCTAAACCCAATACCCATGGTTTCAGTACTAGTGGAAGTATACTTATAGAGTCTTTGAATGATTTTAACTGCTTCTTCTCTCACGTTATCAGTGGGATCCGAAAGTAGCCAGCCAAAGTACCGCAAGTATTTTGCTTGAAAGAAAACAGCTTCGTATGTCATCATCCAGTGACCCAATGCACGCAAACACTCGGTTCTGATGATATTATCAACGTCACGGTAACGGTGGATAAAAACTGACAGAAAGATGTCCTCCAAGTACTCAAGAAGGGTGTCATGCTGTAACTTAAAACTCTCGATGGTTTCAGTTATGATCTCGATCTTTTTCTGCTGTGCTTTCTTATTCCGCGTTGTCTTGTTGTTATTGGCATTATTCAACTGGCGCAGTTGCTTTTCGAGTGAGATCGATAGACTGACGGCCTGTTCGCAGAGTTGGGACTGAATTGATAACAAAAGAGCGGTGGACACATAACGAAGCGGTCTGGCGGTGCTGCTGGACAAGGCACACAACCAAGCTAGAATGGTACTCATCATGGGCGCAGCCAAAGTCGACTCTCCTTCATCGACATCCTTGTACAAGCAGCCCTTCTCGTGAGAGATGAGCACGATGTTTTCGAAAAACTCCACCACGTTGGTGCGGAAGAATTTAAGTTCCTTGTTCTTTGAGATAAATGGGTATTCATGGATCCTCTGAAGGCCAAAATAGGTCGTGAGATCCGTCACCGTGGCACCGGCCGAATCGCTGTTGATCAAGTCGTGTTCTTTTGGCAAATGGAGACAGCCACAACATCTCAACACTAGGTTGAACAATTGGGTGATGGCACCCGACCGGTTTGACTCGGTATCCTCCATATACTGCTCGACCCATTCGAGCGCCAAATCAGATACAGCGGCCTCTGTGTTTGACAAGGCAATATATAATGGGTTTTCCACAAAGTCTGGGTCGGGCTCGATACCGTGACGTTTCTTGTTTGTCCGGGCTCGGCGAAGCGGTTCTTCGGCCGCCGATTCATAATCGTCGTCGACGAAGTCACTTTCAGCAGAATCCAGAATTTCTGCAGCCTCGATCGACCGCTTTTGCGGTTTTCTGGCCGAGTGTCTGGTTGCCGATACCATGGTGTAGTTGTTTATGTGAGTGCGAACTTGAGACGCGTATTTGGGTGCGAGCGAGTATCACAATAGCCACAATAGACGATTGATTTATTTGGGAGAAAAACAAGACCTACGCAGTGGAGGTTCAACAGCCGGAATATTCAAAGTGCTATATAGAAATCGGCCTTTAATCACGGTACAACCGCTTTCCCGTAAGGGATCCCAACGAGCTGACTGCCCTCCGACCGTATTAGCGGAGTGCACACAAGCGAAGATGGTGGTAGGTATAGCCGTACTACGGTCGGTGTCGACGGCAATCCCCAAGCAATAAAGCAGCAGGTATTACCACGGCAACCACCATCCCTCTCACGATCCCCTAATTTTCGCCAATATTGCCCCCAAACTGGGGCCGGACAACTGGTCGTGCGGTGCCCAGGTGACTCTGGTCGTGCGCGCTAGAAAACACCAAGGAAAAAACAAATCCGGTCCACCATTCCACAACACCCAATATGTCCACGCCTGCAGAAGTCGAGTCCAAGCCGGAAATCCCCGAGGTGGAAGACACCGTGATTGCAGATGCAGAGAAAACTGAGCAACCCGAAGAGCCCAAGGAAGCAGAGCCCGTGGATCTTGAGAAGTTGAGAGCGTCGTTTCAAGAAAAGGCCAGAACCTACTTGATCGAGCAGTCGAGACACGTGGTGATTCCTTCCTTCTCCAAGTGGTTTGACCTCAATTCGGTGCATGCGATCGAAAAAAAACTGTTCCCTGACTTTTTCCCGCCCAAGACCGCCGAGGACGTGCCCAAGTCGGTGTACAAGACCGCGGAAACCTACCAAAACATGAGAGACTTCATGATCAACACATACAGAATCAACCCCATCGAATACTTGACTGTGACGGCAGTGAGACGCAACTTGGCCGGCGATGTGGCCAGCATCATCCGCATTCACCGTTTCTTGGAGAAGTGGGGCTTGATCAACTACCAGATCGATCCCAGAACCAAGCCATCGCTCGTGGGCCCCCAGTTCACAGGCCATTTCCAAATCACCTTGGACACCCCCAAGGGATTGGCGCCGTTTGTGCCCGAAGAGGTGGCGGTGAAAACCGGCGAAACCGCCGTGGAAACTCCTGCCGCGGCACCCCAACAGCTCCAGGCCGAAGCACCAGTCAAGCAGGAAGAGGAGGACGTCCTGGTGATTCCTCTTAATTTGGAAGTCACACGCAACATCTTCGACGACTCCGTGAGCCTGAAGGAGGCGTCTGCCGTGCTGTACTTCTGCAATGAAACGTCCAACGATGTTTCGGACGTGAGATATCACAGCTTGAAGAGTACCGCGGTGACCGGTACCAATGCAGGCACACTGATAATCAGTAAGGAGGTTCTCCAGCAAGGCTTGTTCCCGCTGAACTTCGTCTCGTCTGATTTCGTCAAGTTGGAAAAGAACTTGAAGCAGTCGCACTGGACGCCACAAGAAACGCTTTTGCTCTTAGAGGGTGTGGAAATGTACGCTAGCGTCGACACTAACAGCCAGTCGTTGTTTGTCAACAATAACGGCCAGTGGGACCGCATCAGCGAGCACGTTGCTTCGAAAACCAGGGAGGAGTGTTTGATCAAGTTTTTGCAGTTGCCGATCGAGGACAAGTACTTGCACAAGTTGGTGAAAACGGATGATAAGCCCAGCCGAGATGTGGTTGACAAGGACACCATCGTGCAAGAAGTGGTACAGAAGTTGATCCAGTCAAACGAGGGTAAGGACGTGGTGACGAAAAACGCCCAGGCCAACTTGCTGGAGGCAGTGGCGGACCAGACCAACTTGATCAACCAGGTGATCGAGTTGACGTTGCAGAAGGTCGACGCAAAGTTGAACATCATCGGTCAGCTAGAAGCAGACTTGGTGAAGACAGAAAACTTGTTGAGTTTACAGCGAAAGCAGGCGTTGGTCGAGAGGTGGCTGAATTTCGAGAAGATCAGCCAGTTCAAAGCCACCAACACCCACCCCGAAGTGAATCTGTTGTTGGACGAGTTGTTGACTCCGATCAACATCAACGAAGTGAACAAATCGTTCAACAAAATCCAATTAGACAACGACGCCGAGGGACAGGGTGCCGAGACCGACAAGGAGGACGAGTCCATTGTGCCTGTCAGTGTGGCACAGCCTAAGGCGTACCAGTTCTGGTCGGCGTAGAGCACAGCACATCCTTTGTACAATATAAAAAAATTAGGAAGCATTGAGGTCCGTAGACAGTCATAGAGCTCGAAGTTTGAGGGAGTTAATCCAAGAAGGGGTGGGATATGTTCTGATGGGGTAGCTTAGTGAGCTTCACTCGAGAGTCTTACATAGTGAGCCTAAAATGGTAGGCACATAGTGAGCCTTACTTGGTAAGCTTTACGTAGTAGTGATCTAGTGAGCCTTCTGGTGAGCAGCGAGCCTCACGTTATCCGCTCAGGGCGATAAATTTTCTCATAGATATCATTTCCTTGTAGCATCATTCCTCAACACCCGCTCCATTACCCAACCATCACCTCTTGCCTCTGTCCCCTCACATTGGATCCATCGTCGCACCAAATGTTCCAGGTGCGCATTGCATCGCTTACATACTCCACCTTCGACTGCAAAGACCCCATGTGGACCCGAACCGCCGTGGTCCGCGGCAGCCGCCGTTTTGTTGCGTTCAACCAGTTCCAGAAAATCAACCCGCACCCCAAAATCCCCGAGCCGTTTGCCTACGCCCAAGCCCAGCCGAACCCTCACGATGACATCTATGTGGCCATGAGTTCAGGTGTGGACTCGTCGGTCACCGCCGCCCTTTACGCCAACAAATACCCCCGGGTCAGGGGCATCTATATGGCCAACTGGTCCCAAACCGCCAAATGCACCGAGTCCGAGTGGAATGACGTGCAAAAGGTGTGTGACCAGCTCAGTATACCGTGCGAGCGAGTCAACTTTGAAAAAGAGTACTGGGCCGATGTTTTCACGCCTATGGTGGAGATGTACGAGAGGGGCTTGACGCCAAACCCGGATCTTGGGTGCAACAAGTACATCAAGTTCGGCAAGATGATACAACACTTGGCCCTGCGCTACTCGGGGAAGTCCACCGGCTGGTGGTTGGCCACGGGCCACTACGCGCGGGTGGAGCCATGTGACACCGGCGCCCGGCTCTTGAAGGCGTACGATGCCAACAAAGACCAGTCGTACTATTTGGCCAGCACTCCGTCCGAGTTGTTCCGCAACGTGCTCATGCCGTTGGGGCACTACACCAAACCCCAGGTGCGGCAGTTGGCGTTGGAGTACCGCCTTCACACCGCCGCCAAACCAGACTCCCAGGGTCTCTGCTTCGTGAGTCCGGACCACACGAAGTTCCGCCATTTCTTGGACGAGTTCATTCCACCCAAGCCGGGCAACATCATCACCGAAGACGGCAAGGTCTGGGGAACCCACCAAGGGCTCTGGCACGCAACGATCGGCCAGAAACTGGGCATATCCATGCCCCAAGGTGATCCGAACTACGCTGGGGTGTGGTTTGTCAGCGAGAAACGCATCGCCACCAACGAGTTGGTGATTGTTCGTGGAGGTAACAACGAGAGGCTCTACAAGCAAGGCTTAAAGGTGGCGGAGTGGGAGTGGTTGGGTGACGGCCGTATCGGAGTGGAACACAAGCAACTCCATCTTCAGTTCCGCTCGCTCCAGGAGCCAGTGCCGGTGCAGCTGTTGACGGTGAAGCCCGGCGAGATGGAGTTTCGCCTCCACCAAAAGGAACGGGCCATGGCCCCGGGTCAGAGCGTGGTGCTCTACGACAAATACCGCGTGCTTGGGGCAGGGACGCTTGTAGAGACCACCGACTAACTACACTTGATCGGAAAAACATGTACATAGAATATCAATGGTTTGTAATAGAAACGACGCAGAGTTGATAGCAGAGTCGCATCAAGCAAGCAACCTTTAGTGAGCCTAGTGTAAATTGAAGAAAACAGTGCAATATAAAGCAACACATGGGCGCCAGAGCCCACCCTGGTGCCGAAGAAGTAAACCCGGAGGAACCGAAAAATGGAATCCAGTTCAACGAACTTGCCGTGAAACGTTATTACCGGTCAAGAGACCTAGAATGCAGCGATGGTAGGGTATAAAGACGACTTCCGGTCCTTGCTGTCCGCGTCTTCCTTTTCCGCGGCTTGGATCAACTGCGCAATGTGCTCGCGCACGAGGTCAATCAACTCGCGGTGTCTCTTGACTGCGTCGAGGTCAAACTTGTCACTGAGGGCCAACTTGCCGAGCATTTCCGCTGTCGCGTCGGTGACATCGCTCTGCGCGGATTTTTCGTCTTCTTTGGTAGCAGGGGTGGTCTCGGAGTTGAGAGCCTGGCCACTTCTTTGGTTGTTGCTCACGCCACCAAAGTTGGCCGCCACGGGGAACGCATTCGTCTGGCCCATCTGTCTCGACGCAAGGGGGAACGTAGGGGCGTAGCCCATATTGTGGTTATTGAGAAAGTGGTGAGACTCGGGCGCCTTGGACAGGAACTGCGGGAGCACGGGGTAGAACGGCTGTTGTGCCTGGTGTGTCTGTGGGGCCTGGTACTGTGGCTGAGAATGGTTGGTCATTCCCTGGTATTGCATATCAATCAGCGACGACAAGTTGCTGAAGAACCGCTCTGCTTCGTACAAGTTAGGTTGCGCCACGTACGGCTGGGGGGCCTCGGGGTTGGCGTACACCAGTTTCTGACCATTATAAACCCCTTGCTGACCGTTGAATGCTTCCTCTATACCGTTCAACCGGGTGTACACATCCATGTTATATTGGGGCTCAACCTTAACACGTTTGGAAGTGTCGGCCACACCGTAAAATTCATTGAGGATTCCACTAACAAGAGGCATGCTCTGCTGGGAGTATCTATCCAACGAGCGCTTTTTAGGGTCCGCGCCCTGGGCTTGGAGTACCGAGGTATTGTCGAAAAATTCTGGGTGGGACATTTCGCTGCCCAACGAGGTAAACTGGCCATTGTGAAACTCCATGGGTTGGGGGTATGCATTAGCGAGCGGGGATAACTCCTTCTTGACTCCCTTCTGGGCTTTCTTCAACCCTTGCTGGTGGTCTTCCTCGTGGATCTTGGTGTGTTTCTTCAAGTCCTGAGGACGCTTGAAGCTCTTGGGACACAAGTCGCAGTGGTATGGCTTCAAAGGCACATGCACGCGCAAATGCGAAGTGATGTGGTCACGCTTGACCGTGGTGGTGCCACAATTGTCCCAGAGGCATGTCAAGGAGAGGTTGTTGGAGCACTTGCGGCCCACGTGCTCGTCGCAGAGGTGGTCGTACATCACCTCAGGGGTATCAAACACAAGCAGGCACCCCTGCCATTTGCAGTGGAAGGGGCCGCGCATGTCGGCATCGCGCACCTTGCGGTAGATTTTCTTGGGTTTGCGGCCCTCCTCGGGCTTGGCGGTCTTCTTCGTGTCTTGCAACTCCACTTGGTGGTGGGTGTACTGCTGGGGCATGGGCATGGCAAACAGCTGGTCCATGAACACCGGAAGGTCGTATTTCGGCTGCGGCATCATGTGCGACGAGTTTTCGCCAGTCTCGACATTCTTGGCCAAAGGGGAGCTGGAGGACGACTGGGACGTGAACGAAGTCTGAGGAGAACCGCCCTCTTGGGTGGCGGGCGAGTTGGACGACACCACATCGGAAACCGCGTCAAGGTCGAACTCGAGTTCCGAGTCGATGGCTTTTTCCGTGGTGGCGTTTAGGTAGGTCACCGGGTGTAAGTAGTTCATGTGGTGATGAGCGCGGCTATAGGCGGATGATGGATCTGATATTAGGTGGCTGCGAGTATAATCGGAAGCAGCAACAGGACGGATGGAAAGGTTCTGATGGAAAATCGGTAAAGGTGGCAGATCCGGGAATTCAAATGTTGATAAAGAAGAGGCTGTACCCGAAGGTTTTCACCAACGCCCTGGGGTCACAGATGCCAAGAGTTATACGCCAAGATTCCTGCACACGCGCGGGCAAGGGTTTTTCTTGACATTGTGGGTTGCGCCCACGTACACTCCGGTGCGATAAAAAAAGAAACACCGGGACATGCCACTGATGTATGGTCGGGGTTGCGGTGACCTCGGGTAGTGTCACTTTGGCGTATTACACATCGGGCAGCATCCCGGGGGAAGTAAAAATTTGCCTTCAGCCAGATTCGAACTGACGATCTCCTCATTACTAGTGAGGTGCCTTACCAACTTGGCCATAAAGGCAGAAATCTCCCGGGGGTGAGTCGAACACCCGATCTCAAGATAACAATTCAATTACAGTCTCGCGCCTTAGCCAGCTTGGCCACCGAGAGGGATTTCTTGTCATGTGGGGCCGTGCGAGCATCCATATCAAGCGAAGCACTAGTATGCTGGACTGCGCACTCTGGAAGACGTACGATATATGCGCCTTTGCCGCAACTTACACCCACCTTATCCGTTTTCATCTCTCTGTTTATTGAGCAGCTCTATTTAACCATTCACCTGTTGCGCCAGCCTTACTGTGATAAGCACATCCTGTACTTGACGTCCCCCTCTCCGAATGCCCGAACTGACAACCCAAGGGAGCCAAACCCAGACCCAAGCCGTCCAGCGGAGCAATGTTCTACACTTGCGGCCCGAAACCCAGAAACCCAAGTCTAAGTCCCGGTCCCAGGTCCGCTGGACCGAGGATGTTGTCGACAACGAAAACATGAACAAGAAAAAGTCCAAGATCTGTTGCATTTTCCATCCGCAACGCCCGTTTGGTGAGGATTCCGATTCGTGCCTGAGTGACTCGGACTCAAGCGATTCCTCGGCAGATGAGACTGGATCACACAAGCATAGCCATGAGTGTCAAAGCCGGAATCCCGGAAATGCGTACGAGACCCAACCCCACTATAAGAACAACAGCAGTGTTCCCGATAATGCCATCTAATGACCCGGCCATATTCCATAGAATACCATGATGGTATGCCATATTCAGTGTGTCACCAGGGTGGCATATTGTATGGATATCATGGTAATCGTCTTTATTTTGATCGGTGACCCATGGTCGCCGAATCTAACCACATTATATCTACGACCAATAAATACCCCCGAAAGGCGTCATTGGGTATCAAAATCCTGGCATTAATAGTGAACTTGTAGAATCTGAGTGCATACGATGGATCCCGTGTGGTTTTGCAACGGCTAGTCAGGCCACGTTCAAGCTATGCCACACCCACGGACCCTGCACTCTTCGTAGTCACCTACAGTTTCTGGTCTCTGACATACAAATAACTATGAACACTTCTGGCAACGATGGACATTTCTCGGGGATGAACCCCCTCGCTGATGAGACCTGGTATGAACATCTCCTCATTAGATATCCTCGGCACAATAATTAAACTGCAACACTGGGGAACGCCTCTCCTATGACCCTCACTCGGGGTTGGCGATATGCAAGATGCGGCGCAGATAGTCGTTTTCGTCCGACAACGACGCCTTGGGTTCGACAAACATGGTGCGGGGGTCCAACCGCAGGTCGAACTCCAGGATGGGAAACATGGGCGAAAGGTCGGCCGAACTCTGGCGCAATTTCTTCCGCGACGGCGACCGGCCCATTCCGGGGTCCACGCCAAAGATTGTGCGCAACGACTTGCTGGAGCTCTGCCGATTCAAGTTGGTGCTCAGCAGCTGCAGCGGCGCCTTGGAGACGTAAGTCAGCGACATGTGTTTTGGACTGAGGGTGCCTTCGTCCAGACTGTACTGGTTTTCCTCGTCGGAGTAGTCGTCGGAGTGCCGGCCGGCAGCGAAGCAGCAGCAGTAGAGGATGGCCGCGACCGCACCCACCACCACCACACCCACCGCCGTGAATGTTCCAGCAACTTTGCCGGCGGAATCGAAGAACGACTTGTGAGATGTCTGTGTGGAGGTGACAGAGGTGGGCGTGGGCGTGGGGGATTCGATCTGTGTCACGTACTTAGTGGTGGTAATGGCGGACGACATTCCGTCGGTGGTGACGGAAACAACGGAGGTCACGGCCACAGTGTGGGTGACAGGTGTTGCGGTATTGGAACTGGTGCTAGAGGTACTTGATGAACTTGACGAACTTGACGAACTCGAAGTACTGTGCGGGGTGGAACTGGTTTCGGAAGACTCGGAAGCGTCAGAACTGACGATAAAGCTTGTGCTGGGACCAGAACTCGAACTAGTTCTGCTGCTGGTGCTGGAACTGGCTCGGGTGGTGCTGGAGGGCTCAGTGCTCGCAGAGGTACTGGAAGCACTGGAACTGGAAGACAGACTCGATGCGGATGTGCTGGTAGAGGAACTCCCCACCGTGGCGCTCACGGTGCCAAACACCACGTAGCCGTACACGCCGTTGCCGCCGCAGCTCTCCTGGTCGGCGTAGCCCGGGCACGCAGTGTCACACTGGCTGAGCAGCACTGTGTCCTCGGGAAGATCGTTGGAACACCAGCAGGTGTTGTCCTGGGTGATTCCAACTGCGTAGCCTTGGCCTCCACATGTCGTTTTACAGAGTCCGTTCAGCATATACTCACTGTAGCTGCTCACGTCGCCCAAGTTGGAGGGTGAGCAATAGTTGAGCGCTAGCGCTGCTGCTGCAGGCAAAAATGCCATCAACAGAATCACGTAGACCATGCCATGAAAAATATTCGGTTGTTACACTCGAGTCACTATCTAGTAGTATGATGGGCCTGCTCTGAAATGTCCTGTGCTGGATGGCACGGTGGTGTATCAGTGGATGACTGTGGGTATGACTGTGGGTCTGACTATGGGTATGACAGTGAAGTGGTGTGACGAGGAAGTGGTATGACAGTAGGTGGTGGATGGGGTATGAGATGGCAGACGTCTAGGGTGCTTTCGGGTCCTGGATGATACAGACGGTTCAACAAAGGTGAAGAGTTCCCTCGGATCAGGTTTTTCAAAATCCCCAGTCTGCGGATGCGGTGCATATATACTGTTGCGCGATAAGGGCTCGGCATGCACAAGATAAAAATATCCTCGCGCCAATTTCGGTCGGCCAAATATCGTCTTCAAACGGCCACAATGGCGGGCATGGAAGCGCTGCAAAGAATAAATCGAAACCGCAGAAATCGCGGTATGCATTTAAACCAAACAACCCGCTGCTCAGAATAAACTTGATGCAGCCCCCAAATTATATCACCGGCAGGTAGGGCAACGTAGGCAAATGAAGGTAAACAATCGGTTGACAGTAAGGGGCACTTCAGCGTTGTTGTCAAGGGTTCATTTGGGGACGGCAAAACTTTGTTGTTGCTGTTTTTTTGCGGTTCGCGGCTGCAGCGGATGCGTTTCTCATTCTTCTGTTGCTGCGCATCCGACTGGGGAACTATCTTTCGCCCGCAAATGGGGCGAGTATGTTTCTGCTTGTGGAGCTATGGGCACACCAGGTGGTTACTGGCGTTTTTCGACATGTATTTCGTTTCGGCCAACATTTGGGGTTAGTGCCGTTGGGCATTTTTGCTCTGTGTTTACTGCGGTTCTCTGTGTACATCTCGCTTCTATGCGATACGGGGCAAATGTTTACTGGGGATCCCAAACAAGGCATTACACATCCTGTCAGGACCACATGGAACTCGCATCTGGAGTATACACACCGGTACATCAAGACTTTCTGGGGACTCTCAGGCAATATCATGTGCGCCAACGCATCGTTGCTGAAACTTTTCATGGCGCAGATTCACCGAGGGCGACGGGTGGTGAGCGGGAGATCTAGAAATGCGACGGTTTCAGGGGGTCTGGTGACTATACTACCAGGTGCGGCCTTACACCATCCCGCGCAATCGCACTGTGTATGTTCTTGCATCTATCTCGCCCTGCGTCACGAGGTGCCATCATAGACTTTCGGGATCCCAAACGCCGTGCGGCTCCGGTTTTTCCGGCGATGGCGTCCCGGACCATGCGGGGTTAATTTGCATTTTGAGGGTAACTGATCACTACTACATCGCTAGACCACTACTACATCGCAAGATCTGTACTATGTAGTGTGGCTTTAACCTGCAACTACTTGCTTAGTTATAATTCTTCCACCGGACGTTCTGTCAACTTGCGGTGTGATGCATCGAAAGTGGAAATGAACTCTGCGTTGTTGTTGTGCCGGTCTAGCTAGTCTGCACTTGGAGCGCGACCGCGACATAAGCGCGACCAAGCGCATGTTTCTCTCCCAAGGCCAATACTAGAGTCACCACGCCCATTACAAGTAGCAGCTGGATCTAACCGCTGCTCTCATCTCCCACAAACAACTAAAAAATAAAACCTACTAAAGCTGCGACTGCAAATCACCTACGAGCGATAAACTGCAAACCACCAAACCCCGATAACACACCATAACACACCACCATAACACACCACCATACCATACCTCCATACCATACCTCCATACCATACCTCCATACCATACCTCCATACCATACCTCCTAAACCTCTCACATGGATATCGAACAGGACCTCCGAGATCTTGAGTCCCAGATCGCCGCCCTCAATGATGAGTTGCGCCCCCTCCAAGCCGACCACGATGCCCTCTACAAACAGGTGGCTCGGTTCGAGGCCGACAACAAGCACAAGAACTTGAGCCGCCCGCCCGCTCCCAAACGCGCTGCATACGACCCTGATGATGATGTGCCGCCGTTGATTCACTACTCCTGCTTCGATGACGCCATCCAGGCGTACTTTCACGACCCCGAGCCCACTCACCCAGAGGCACAGGTGGACACCGACGCCGTGCTTGCGGCCATTGACGCTCGCGCCCGTGGAAGTGCCCACGCGCTCCACGAGAGCATTTTACGGTGCTCTGGCGTCACTGCGTTCCCTATCGATGACCATCTCTACGATGCACGCGACGATGCGCTTCTCGGGCTCCGGTTCGATCTCTTGTGCCACACCACTCTCCGGTTCCTCAAACCCCACTACATCATCTTGCGACAGCGCCACTTTCACACCAAGGGCGAGGCCACGCTGTCGCCATGGCATATTTTCCGCTACACCACCCCGGCTTACGTGCCGTTGGACCGGCTCAGTCTGTTGTTGGGCGATGTGGACCAGTTTGCTCGCGAGGTGAGGCTGTACCTCGTGCAGACTCAGTATAAGCACGACAAGATGGAGCAGGTGGCGGCACTCACCCATGAGCTGCTCTTGGGGAGTGATTCGGTCGAAGCCTCAACAACAACAGAGACTGTGGTGCTCTCCCAGCCCATAGTGACACGGGTCGAAAAAGACTTGGAGTGCCGCTCCGTGTCACTTCACCTTCCTCGTGCCGTTATTGAACTCACGTGTGGCCTTTCCCGAGTGGAACATGCCTCGTGCACCTTATCCCCACCAAATGCTCTGGCGCAGTTGTTCATCTCTGCTCTGCTCGCTAACGCCGACCTCACAGTACTCCGATCCCGCTTCATTCACATATTCGCTTACATGCGGACCCACGACCTTCTATAGCCGCATGGGTCTCGAGTCCCATCTTCTGTGGGGTGATTACCTACATCTAGCATCGTTATGGTTGTTTATAATCTAACAAAATCAATCTCGTCTCACAATGGTGAAATGTTTTGGCGCTTAAAACGCATTGCCAAAACCTGCTCCGGTAGGTTGGTAGCCCAAGCCGGTGAAGTTTTGCGCAGGGCCGCCTGTGATCATCAATGGCTGGCCAGCCGCAGGCTCGTCGTCCTTCTCCTCCGCCTGCTTTCTCTTCTGCAAGTCCTCGTACACCTCATTGAGTTTCTTTTGGTTCTCGTAAACAATCGAAATCTCGTATGGCTTGATGAAGTTACCCAAGTTGTGCAACCAACTCAACTCGAGCACATAGTCGTAGTCCACAAGGCCGTAACTCGAGTACAAAAGTGCAATGAAACACTCGTGGTTGCCAGTCTCCACAAAGTAGTCCAAGAGCTCGTGCGCAATCTTCGTCGACTTGGAGATCGTCGCAGTCTTAATTAAGTCTGCCCACAACTTGTCGCTCTTCAAAATAGAAATCGCCTTGGCATATTTCTTGTTCTTGGAGTACAACGTGGCAGAGATTTGTCTAAAGAAAATGACACTGTGGTTCTCCAATCTCTCCGCCAAGTCCAACGAGTTGAATCTGTTGCTGGTTTCACTTTCAATCGCAGAGCGCAACGACTTATAGTCCTCCTCCTCGATCAACAAGTCGTGGTACGCACCGTTGACAACAGAGTTGTTCTTGTCAAGCACAGAAATCAAGAATGGCTTGATCAAAGGCAAGTTGTCTGACTTAACAAACATTCTCACCACTCTTGGCAAGTCAAGCTTTGGCGTTAACACTGCCAATAAGTCAACTAAAAGCGTTGGGTTCTCAGCAACGTAGAAGGTGATCGCCTTGTAGTAAATCTCCAAGTTCGACACCTTCACCACAATTTCCTTGAAGGACGAATGATCGAACGCAACCTCCGACTTGTCAATCATGGTCAAAGCAGCATTGTCCCACTCTTCGTAGTGGCAGTACAAGAAGATCAATTCAGGGTACAAATGAGCCTCCTCGCACGCCGTCAACACCTTAGGAATGTTGATTCTTGACCAGAACAACTTCAAGTGCTCCATGACCTTCTCAGGACTGTACTTCGAGTAGAGAATGGCCAACTCGGTGAACATACCCATGTGTGCTCTCTCCAAACCTAAACCACTCTCAAAAAGAGCGATCACCTCGTTGAAGTAACCATTGTGCTCATAAGTGTTCACCAATTCAGGCAACTCCTCGGCATCCACAATCAAATTCAAACCACAGATTTGAGCCAATCTGAATTCCTTGTTCTCGATACAAGCACTGTTAACTTGCTTCCAAACGCTCGTGTTCGACGCTTTTCTAGCACAGTCGACAGCACCTTGATAGTCCTCCAAGTAAACCAACGTGGTGGCAAGCTTTGAGTACTTGGAAATGTTAGAGTACAAAATCTTAGCTGCCTTGTAGTTCTTTGCATCGAACAACTTGTCACCGATGTCCTCCAAAACAGCAACATTGGGACCAGCAACAAACTTCTCAATGTCAGATAATCTGTCCAAAGAAGCGTAACAGTTAATCAAAGCGTTGTCGATAAGAGGCTCTCTTAAGCTTTCTCTGGCAATGTCCAAGAATGGAATCAATTCCTCTTCCTTGCCAGCGCGTTCAGAGATCTCAATAACCTGTTGGAAGTTGCTTGGGTTCTTGGACTTCACGTAAGATTCAATCGCCTCAGGAATACGCAAACCATTCAATTGGGCAGTTCCCAATTGGTACCACAAGTCAGAGGTGTCATACTTCTCAGCGTATTGCTCACCTCTGTCAAGAGACATAATGTCCTCAACCAAAACTTTCATAGCGTCTCCTCTCAACTCAAATTTGTCGTAAACATCAAAGGCTTCCTCGAACAACTCATTGTCAATACACAATGGAGCGATCTCTTCTGGGTCGTACTTGTCCAATTTCTCAATGTAGTTGGAAACACGTGAAGGGTCAGCCTTAATAGCAGTCAATATCATCAAACCTTGCAAAGAAGTGTTATCATTGAAAGGAGAAGGTTCCAAAATAATCTTCTCCAATAACTCGATCAACTCTTGAGGCAAGTCATTTTCCATAAACGCCTTGACGGTGATAGAGACAGGTTCTGGGTCGCTCAATTCTGGAATACCAGTAGAGACAACTTGGTCAATAAGCAGTCTTCTGTGAACATTGTCTGGAGATAAAACCTTTGCCCACAAGCCAAAATCAGACTTTGCCAACAAGTATCTGGCTTGGTATTTGTACATCTTGTTTTCGTTAGTGATGTTGATCAACTCCTCGTCGTTGCCACCCTTCGAGTATGCAATGTACGCCAAATAAGGATCTCTCTTCTCACAGTATCTACCCACGGACAAAGTGTCGTAGTTGTTGTTCTCTTGCAAAAACTTTTCTGGGCTATTGTTGGAATCAATGTAAATCTTGGCTAAAGTGTTGTAAACTTCTTGATCGGTCGATCCACCTTCCAATGTTTTTTCCAAAAATGGCAACAAGATCTTCAAGCGATTTCTCTTCTCAACTTCCTGAACCAATTCCTTCAAAGGAACGCGACCCAATACCGACAACAACAAACCCTTGATAATGGCCTCGTCACAGTCAACATCCAACAAACCAGCCACAACTTGAGGGGTGTTGGCTGGGTTGACTTGTTGAACGTATACTTCAATAAACTTGAAATATTGGTTCTTGTACAAGTACAAGATCAAATCGTGAACAAAATTGAATCTGTCGCAAACAATGATCAATGGCAATTGGTCATCTAACTTAAACTCTTTCAAGAAGTTCTTCACCTTCTCACCATTGTAGACATTGTTGTCTCTGACAACTCTCTCGATTTCTTTGACTTGGTTGGTCTTGGCAGCAGCTTCGATGTACTTGTACACAACATCTGCGTCTTGAGTCAAGTTCACAATAGAAGACAAGTAGTAGTACTTACCCTCATTGCTCTTGTGATTCTCAAAAAGCTTGATCAAGTTCAATGGACCAAGCAAATCAGAATATTTAGTGGCAACTTGAATAACAACTTGCAAGTTCTGTTGAATATTGTTGCTCAACAACTCCTCCAAACAAGTCATTGATTGTTGAACATTCAATTGGCCGAAGTAAGAAACCAACCAGTCGTTAGGCAAGACGTTTGTGTGAACAATAACTCTCTTGATGTCCTTGATGTCGTCATAGTGCTCCAACGCTCTTTGGAACAAGCCAGACTTCTCACACAACTTACCAATGTTAGGCTTATCGTAGTGACTGAACATGTTGTTACCCAAGATTGCATCTGCGACTTGTGGAGCATGCAACAAGTTGATTTCCAAAACCTTGGTCTGCAAATGACCGTCCGATGGAGAATCATTCTTCAATGCGTCCAACAAAAATGCGGTACCTTGTTGAATGAAGTTCTGGGAGAAAAACAAGTCGGCAATGTTCTCAACATTCAAGTTGGCAGCATTGTTAGCCAACAAAGAGGTGGCAAACTCACTAGCTTTATCTGGGTTCACGCGGACAAGGTTTTGAATCAAGTTAGTGTAATCCGGTTCGTAGTTCACCTTTTGACAGTATGGCAAGATCTTGTCGAATTGACCCAACTCGGCCAAACAAGACACGACCTTAATGTTAACATTGGCTCTAAGGTAAATTGCCAATGCCAAAGCAGGGTCATTGTATGACTTAACAATGTCACCCAATTCTTCGGACGAGGTCAACTTGTCCTCCTTCAACCACTTCTCAAACAAAGGCTTGCGTTCTTGTTGCAAAACTGGCTTCGCAAGCTCGATAGATTCGTACTTATTCAAAGTGCCTCTGTCCAACAAAGTAGAAAAGTACTGCAAGATAGGGGAGATTTGGCCCGGTTGTGGGGTAATGTGCTTCAACTTGTTGATGGTATCTTGGGTTCTCAATTGCTCCGAAGAAGCCGCCACCTTAGCAGCGCTGGCATAGTCCCCTTGGTTCAAGTAGTTTTGGAACTGCTGGTTGAACAAGTTCTCTGCACCAGGGAATCCACCACGAGAAGCGAGCGACAATGCCAAGTTGACATCAGACAACTTCTCCAAAATGTATGGAATAATCTTGTCCTTCGCCACTTCGACCGCCAAAACCTGCCCCGCCTTGTTGATGGTGATGATACCAGTGTTGTTGTTGTAAGGGGCAGCGGTGAAAACAGGGTCAGCAGTAATTCTGTTGACAAACAAGTTAGAACCAGACTCGATATCATACAAGTGAATGAAACCGTATTTGGTCAAGATGTAAAGAACACCATATTGGTCCGACGCCTGCAAACTGATTGGGAAATCGTTGGTAGCATCTGGAGGGAAAAAGATATCCACGGTCTTCTTGGGGAATGGAGGGTTACCGTCAACATGATCAATCTCAATGATGTGCATGTTGCCTTGACCCAGCGCATTCTTGTTACCAATGCAGAACACCTTGGTTGGGTGGGGAGCGCCATTCAACTTGATTTGAGCAAACTTGCAAACATGACCTTCAATCGCCTGAGAAACGTTTCTGGCCTTCGAGTACAATTGGATATGGCCAGCAATACGGCCATCCTCTTGCGCAATACCGGTAATAGCAAACCAATTTAGGTCGGGCTCTGCGACAAAGCTTATAATCTGGCAGTTGTTCAACGAGTGGTGTCTGTCAGTCAACTTAACCGGACCATCATTGGTACCATCAAAAATGGACCAAGTGTAGATGTCCGTAGCGGTAACAAGACCCAACACATCGTCAGTCAACCACTTCCAAAGCACCACCGGCGAGTCGATGGTGAAGGACTTCAATCTCTGTTTTGTGCCCAAGTTGAAGATCTGCAACGCAGTGCCGTTGGCTCTCAAGGCAATAACATTCTCCTTAGTGTGCATGATGGCGTTGTCCGCCGACATGTTTTTTCTTGTGACTTCATAATTGTTTTGCAAATCAATAATCGCCACAGTGTTGCCTTGGGCACCGCTTTCTCTGACACAGATGTAGCGGTCCGACTCCAAAGTGGTTGATTTGAAATCAAGCGCCTGGGGTTGAATACCCAATTGCGTCAATTGAGACAACTGGGTGAAGTTAATGGGGATGTCCGACATTGGTTTCACTGACTAAACAAACAATACCGGTGTTAACAAACAAAAAAGCAAAACACCGCCGGGAAAGGGACTAGTCAATTGATTCCACAGCAGGAGATTCCGTGTGGGGATAGTAGGTATGTACTTGGTTGATGGTTCCAGTCCAGTCAGGGGTAATACGATCGGGAGTACTTGTTAACAGCAAGGTAAAAGTTAGGGGGATTTTCAAACGATTCGGTGAGGACGGCGTGTAGCTTTCTCGTTGGCTTATGTAAGCAATCACACCGCGAGCGGATTGTGCCGGATCCGGAGGCACGGTTGCCCAGTCCCGGAAGGTCTGGGAATTGAATGGTTCCCTTGTATCATGCACAGCTTCATTAGGCATTTTCCGGTGGGTTTCATTCAGAAGGGTCAAATGTCTTTCTTTCCGGAGGCTTTGGTTTTTCTGTTCTGTTTCACATTGCGCTGGGTTTTGCTGGTGCAGCGAATTGCAAATTACCGAGTCCCTTCCCCGCGCTCCACCTCCACCGTTCTCCGGCTAAGCGTTACTCTCTACCAATCCGAATCTTCGTAAATAACACTACACATCCAAAAGCTGCCCGCGATTCACACTTTTTAAAGTTTCCAAAATCATATTCAAACCCTATTCACTTTCCATGGCAGAAATCCTCCCATATTTCGCAATTAGATTGGAGGCAGTACCTGCCGTAGCACCTCATCCACAATTTCATTGGAATACCCACTCGAAGTGCTCCAGTCGATCCTCGACTTGTATCCTTGTAAATAATTTTCCACCAGTGTCCATTCACTGCCATACCAATCGCCTGTAAGAATACTCATTTCGATTTTCTTTTGGTAGTCCGACTGAAACGTTTCGTCGTTGAACACGCTGTTGGTCTCCCAATCCACGAGCCAGTAGCCGATTTTGCGGTACGCCACCTTAACATAGTCCGGCGTGACAAAAAGAGTGTTATCCTGGCTTCGGTTGCTCCATAATACCAAGCATTTGGCAAGAACCATTATCCCTTCTAGTGCAACAAACGACGGTCTGGTGGTTAGAGGTGCTAACGAACAGAGTCGGTGAGATCGGGTAAACACTAATAGCGAGCAGACATATTCTTGAACGGATGGCTTGACATAAACTGACTCCAAGAGTTCGCGATTCTTGAGGATATCTAGCTTTTCGTGGTTGCACGAGATACTATGGTGGTGGTTGATATAGCAGCTTTGCGCAAACCAGAACCTGTTCTTGATTGCCTGGTATGTCTGCGGTAGGCGGTGGTTGACATCCAAAATAGGAACCACCAAATGCATTTGGGGTTTCGTTACTTGGTACTCTCCAAAATTGAAGGGCTCTCCTTGAGGTTTCTTCTTCAGCGCCACGGTATTGTATTGTTCAAGTTCATCGAATATCTGGACAATGCTGTTTTTGACATCAAGATTCATATCTAACCGCTCGATATTCTTCCAGATGACTGCATCATGTAGCGTGGGAAAACTTCCTTCCTCGAGTCTCACCATCTGTCTTGTCACTTTCAGGTAGATGTCATCCTGGCATTGCAATAAGTCAATCTCAACCACATCCTGTAAGCCGAAATGGTCGCTTATAAGCAGTTCAACTGCCAGACTGCACGCATTAACATCATTTGTCAGGATAACCACATTTTTCTGCGCTATTAGGCTTAGTGCTAGCGCGACGTGCACATTTTCCATGTCTTGGTGCAATTGTGTGTATTTCCGGTTTTCAGTGTCAGTTCGCATTATCACCAGTACACCAGATATAGCCGAAAAAGCTGCCAACAGTGGTTGAAGCCTCTCTACCATTAGTTATCGATACTCGGATCGTAATCTTGTTGATTTCCCTTAACTTTGGTAACTAATTTACAATATGCAATCGTTTAATTTTCCGAATTTTTAACAAAAGTATTTTTGGGCTCTTTGTTAATTTTTCCCCACAACAGCCATAAATCCCACAATATGCTTCGCTCACCTAAAATTAAAAATTATTTAAAGAAAACAACATCCATTAACAAAAAATAATTAGTCGAAAATTCGAACATGGCATTATATCTCAGATGCTCAGATACTTTTTTTCAATGTTAAGATAAAGGACATAATTGTCAATGCTCGAGAGCCGGTCACAAGAGACTCCGTGGCCAAGCTGGTTAAGGCGTAAGACTGTTAATCTTGAGATCGTGAGTTCGATCCTCACCGGGGTCGCTTAGTTTTTTTTTGATTTTTTTGAATCTGCAATATGGATCCTTAGACGCCTTTATCCGAAAACAAGTCCATTGTGGTTCTCCATGTGACTGTGCATATATCGAAATCAACGCATATTGAATGATTCGCGACTCAGAATTTCAAGATGAGGAGTATCGTAATGTTTAATACCATCGCCAAAACTTTAACAAAAAGCATTCGTGACAGAAGATATTCCGTACACGTTTGTTTTCAGAATGACAATTGAACGTACAGTCTCATCCTCTCCAGTGGTTTCGAGTATTGAAAATCGGTGGATACAGTTAATGTATTGAAAACTAGCGCATACAATTTACGTATCGAAAACAAAGAAGTAATGACTAACATCCTCCAATTTCTGAAAAGAAACTCTGCCATAAATGCAAGTGTTATTAAGCAAAATAGATAAGAAGATATCGGTCCTGTTGTCTTCAGAGAAGAAGATACCGTCGAGTAGTGTGCATATTGTATGCTGGCTATATATCTTGTGCTCTTCACCCACTAATAGAACTGTAAATATGGCCCCACCAATCTACGTGAAAGGTGGAGTTTGGACCAATGCAGAAGACCAGATTCTTCGAGCTGCGGTTTCAAAATATGGTTTGACCCAATGGGCCCGAGTGGCTTCGCTTTTACCCAAGAAAACAGCGAAGCAAGCCAAAGCCAGATGGAATGAGTACTTGAATCCACAGATTGACAGATCCGAATGGACGAGAGAAGATGACGAAAAACTTCTTGGATTGGCCAAGCTTTTGCCTAACCAATGGAGAAGTATAGCTCCTATTATGGGAAGAACTGCCACCCAGTGCGTTGAAAGATATCAAAAACTTTTAGAAGATGCAGTTAAGGGGGACAACAGCGACCAGAGCGACGAAGAGGACCTAAAACTCAGTGGACCTGGAATAGAAACACTTCCAGCCCTCGGTAATGCTTTTGAGAGTTTGCCTTCTCGCCCAGATATGGAAGATATGGATGACGATGAGCGAGAGATGCTTTCTGAAGCAAAAGCACGGTTGGCTAACACCCAGGGCAAGAAGGCAAAGAGGAAAGAAAGAGAAAGAATGCTTGAAGAAAGTAAACGTATTTCCCTATTACAGAAAAGACGCGAACTTAAGGCTGCTGGGATCAAGGTGAGTTTAGAGCTGAAAAACAGAAAGAAGAGAAAAGAATTCGACTATAATGCTGATATTCCTCACGAGCATGCCCCTCCACCAGGACTCTTTGATATTACTGAAGAAGAACAGAGAACCGAAAATGGAAAAATTCTGTTCCAGAAGCAAGTTAGCCTCAAGGGAATGAATATGATTGATGTGGAAAAGGGCAACAAGAAGAAAAACGAAGAGATTGCTAAACGTGAATCGGTAAAGCTGCTCAAGGAAATCAAATCTGCAGCTGGAGCATTTGCAGAATTAGCCGAACAAGACTTGAAAAGGCGAAAGCTTAACCTTCCCGCTCCAGGCGCGCTGGACAACAGCGATGACATTGAAAATCGTATTAAACTACGATCTCAGAGTATTCTTGATCTGCAAGCTCGCGAGCAAAAAGGATTCGAGAATCGTATTTCTGATGGGTTTAACAGTGGACTAGGTAAGCCTCAAACCAACGAAGTGCTGAAAAAGCGGTTGGTGGCTTCCATCCACACCTTTTTATCAGGATTACCTAAGACAACCAAAAAGGTCCAACTAGTCTTGCCCCAGCTTGACTCTAACGAGGAGATGGTTACCATGGAAGTTGAAGACGTGTCTCCGCAGAATTTGGAAACGCTACAGCTACTTCAGCAAGCCGATGAAGAAAATTCAAAGCTTCGCAGATCTCAGGTTGTTCAAAGGGGCTTGGAAATACCAAACCCTGACGAATTAATTCCTCCCTTGGAAAAAGATTTATCCGCTTTGGAGATAGAGATCGCTAGGGAATTTCTTTCTTTGGTCAAGTCAGACTACGCTCAATTTAGAGATTCGCTATCCTCATATAAAATCATCGAGGATATTGACGTTGAAATGTTCAACAAAGTCAAACAATCAATCGCCGAGGAGCTCAAAAATTCGGAAAAGCCTGATGATAATACTGAGCTTCCAAGTTTGCCCATATCGGAGGAAGCAATCAGTAGCGCTCTTGATCTTGTTCTCCAGCTTTCCAAAATTTCAGAGAAACATGAAAATGGTCTTAGTCAATCGTGGGAAGAATACCGCGAAAGTATGGATGAAGAACTTCAAGAAATTCACCATCGGTACCAACAGTTGGCTGAAAAGGAAACCGAAGAAAGGTTGATTGCTGCGATAGCTGACCAGGAGAAGGTTGCAATTGGGGTCAGATCATCTAGACTACATGACCTAGTGGAAGAGGTGACGAGAGTAGAAAAAGAAGTGTTCAGGAATTTATGAGATGAATCATATCTGGATTTTTTTCTTTTTTTTATACAAGATGTTAATAGGTTCAATATATTGGAGTGTACGAGCTTGCGGTGTTATTGTAATCACATTCGCACACGCACATTGTTATCGTACCTAAAATCCTGCACCAGCAACGATACATTTGTAAGGCATTGCCTAGATCATCTCATAAGAATGTTTCCCAATCTATTATCTGTTCAATTAAGGTTGGCGAATGAATATCCAGTAAAGAATGAACTCGCTGATATCATTCAGAGAGATTTTTTCCAAGCTGCCTCTAATTTTGAGGAAGATCTCGACCGCATTCAACTTCTCCAAAGCTCATTAGCTCAAGCATCAAAAGAAGATAACACGCCTTTCGAATGGCATGAAAAGGCATTGGGCGAGTTCTACTATTTGATCAAAGATATTTCTCGGAAGTTTCCGGAATCAGGCGTTGGTTTTGTCTGGCATGATACGCTAGGGTACAACCCACGACGGTTTTCCGTTTTGACCTGGAAGGACGAGTTAGCTCAATTAGTTTTTCAATTGGGTAGTCTCTACTCCCAAAGGGCCTGTGGGGAGAACCAATTTACGGATGATGGACTAAAACAAGCATGTTTGTATTTCAAACTCGCAGCGGGATGTTTCGATGTGCTTAATGGTTCAGTTGCGCCCTTGCAATTCTTGGATGAGAACACTATATTATGCTTGAAGGCGCTCATGATTGCCCAGGCACAGGAGGTGATTTGGCTGAAAGCAATTTCGAATGCAACAATGAAAAACTCCGTCATTGCTCGTCTCTCCATTAAGGTATCAGAGTTATATAAAGTGGCATTGGGTTACGCTGAGAAATCAGAGAATATCATCTTGGACTGGATAAACCAAATTAAAGTCAAAGTTCATCACTTCGATGCAGCTTCACACTATAGAATGGCAATAGTGGCCCAGGATAACTTTGAATATGGAGATCAAGTTGCCCGTCTACAGCGCGCCTCGCGTTGTTGCACCAAAGCGATTCTGTTTAAACGTTACGTTAACCCTAGTGTTATTGAGGATTTGGAAGGTTTAATGGATGCAGTGAATGAAAATCTACGCTCTGCAGAGAAGGACAACGATTTGGTGTATTTGAAACCCGTGCCACATTTCGGGGAACTACCCGAGATTGTTGGAGTCTCTATGGTCGATTTTGAGATCCCACAAATTTTGAGGGAGAGGCCACAAGAGTATAAACAAGCCTTTGCAAGTCTCATGCCATTTAGAGTCATTGAAATAGCCCAAGCTTTCAGAGAGAGGCAAGACCAATTCATTATTGATGATATTCAAAAACCTTTGCACACACTCTCTCAAATGCTTAGTACCTTTTTGACAGAGAGAGACTTGCCCGCCTCTATAGATACCATCCAGAAACCGGAAAGCTTACCCGAGTCTATCATTCGACATTCGCAAGAGATAACTTCTTTTGGTGGAGTGAAGATGATTGAACTGTTAATGGATGAAATCTCGAACCTAAGACAAAACTGTGTGGAATTGGTTTCTGCATGTGAAGAGAGACTAAAGATTGAAAAATATGAGGATGAATTATTGCGGAGTAGTAAAGGGTCTGCAAATTGGACCAGATCACCGTCGCTGGTGGTTGCTGCTGAATTATCGTCTCGAATTGACAAAATGAGAGGATATCTTGACCAAGGCAAACAGAGCGACGGTCTCATTGGAGAGCACTACTTCTCTATCAAATCAAAGCTTGAGGTTTACCAAGGCGGATACGAACTGCTCAAGAGGAGTATTCCTTGCTCGTCGCACGCTAAGTTAGATCCTACAACAGGCCTGTTGTTGATGGAGTTAAGAGAGTTACTCGTGGAACTGGAAAAGACCATATCCAATAGGGAAAGGTTTCTTGCTGGTATTGAAATCAGATCAAGAAACCATGCAATCCTCCCTGTAATTATTGATGATTTCAAACGTAACATGGGAAAGTTTCGTGATTCAGAAGGTGCAATTGATGCCTCTAAATTCGAGGCTATATACGAGCAGCATATTAGATATTTCAGCAATGATATTGCTTATGTGGAGCAGCTGAAACAGAAGCAGATGAAGTTGGAAGGGAGCATACATGACGCTAACATCAAGTTCAAAGAGGCAAGAATAGCCAGTTATGACCAGTCCCAAAAAAATAGGCATGATGCGCTACAAGGTTTCGAGATCACATATTCCCAATTTTTGGAGCTCGTTTCAAATTTGAACGAAGCTTCAAAGTTCTATTCTGATTTTTTGCAGAGAGGAGGTACTGTTCTTCGAGAGGCGGATGATTTACTCTACTCACGACGGGAAGAAGCGCGTGAACTAGAGATAAGTATCACCAACCAACATAAACTTTCAAACATTGAACAGACCATGTTGAATGGAGGAGTATCCATTCACTCACCCCAAGCGCAGAAGGCAAATCGGTCATTTAAAGACTAGTTTGATGCACAATATGAGTGCACATACGGTGTGTCGCGCAGGGCTCACCTTGTCGATGAGGTTTCTAAATACACACTACGACTCATGATCCTACGATATCTTCGGTATATTAAAAATACTATCATGACGCACCCCAAGAAGAATATCATCACTATTGTAGGAACTACTGGTGTGGGAAAATCGCAAGTATGTTTTGTTGTTCAAGTCATTTGTTAATAGCACGTTCTAACTCCAACCAGTTTAGTATTGAACTAGCAAACGCCATCAATGGTGAAATCATCAACGCTGATTCTATGCAAGTTTACCAAAAATTGCCAATAATTACCAATAAGCATCCGATAAGTGAACGGAAGGGGGTAACCCATCACGTCATGGACCATGTGGGATGGGATGAGGACTACTTCATTCATCGTTACAGTCAAGAAGCAAACGCAGCTATCGAGGATATTCATGCCAGAGGGAAAACTCCCATTATTATTGGAGGTACTCATTACTATTTGCAGAGTTTGTTGTTCAAAAACAAAACCGTGGGGGAAAAAGAAGATCCTAAAACATTGAGAAAGCTCTCCGACGAAGAAAAAGCGTTGCTCGATGGCCCAGTGGAGACTATTTTCAATAGGCTATGCGAAGTTGACCCCATCATTTCGGAGAAATTCCATCCCCAAGATAAAAGAAAACTTCGAAGAGCACTTGAAATATACCTTACATCCGGCGAGAAGCCGAGTGAATTGTATCGCGAACAAAAGCTAGATGAACTTGAAGATTCGTCCTTGAAGTACAATACTTTGTTGTTTTGGTTATATTGCGATCCAGAAACCTTGAAGAAACGTCTTGATGGTCGGGTGGACGTAATGATGCAAACCGGTGCGCTTGATGAAATCAAAGAAATGGATGTGTATTATCAAAGTCAAGACCCAAAACCGGATTGTACAAGAGGAATTTGGCAGGTTATCGGATTCAAAGAGTTCTTGCCGTGGCTTGAAAGTGGAGCATCTGAAGTTCTGCTATTCGATGAGGGCGTAGACCGCATGAAGATAAGAACTCGTCAGTATGCGAAGTATCAGGTCAAATGGATCAAGAAGTTATTAGGGGTGGAACTCAACAAGGAGTCACGATTCAACTTCAAATATGGCGGTAAGATGTACCTTTTAGATGCGACCGATCTAGAGACGTGGAAACTGAGTGTTGAAGACAGAGGCCTAGAGATTGCGAATCAGTTTTTGAACAAAGGACCCTTAGGAGTGACTGAAGCACAAGCTCCAGAAAATTTCAAGGAATTAATTCCATCGCTGGACTTTTACGAAAACTTCAATAGCAACAAGACTGCCAAGTCTTCGTCAAATTGGAAACACATTCAATGCCCTGTTTGTGTGGATTCTGAGGGTAAACCCTTTGTTGCTGTCGGCGAGGAGAACTGGAAAATTCACCTGAAAAGCAGACGCCACAAAAAACGCATTGGTCACAACGAGAGAAAAAGGGAACATGAAGAAATGATCGCAAAGTATAAGAAACCTCGTGATCTTACCGAGGACCTGTGATCAGAAACATCAGCATTCCCACCACACACATTTGATACCTTGGTTACCCTACCTCGAACTAGAAAGAGCTATTATATACGTATATATATATACATCCTATAAAAAATACTTGGGGATCAGGAATTCTGCCGAAAGTGGAGAATGATTTTTAAGTATACTTGATATGGTCTCATTATAACAAAGAACAATATAAGCTTCGTTCCTCATGGCCCAATGGTCAAGGCGTCTGGCTACGATTTGTAACCACTTCTGGAACCAGAAGATTCCAGGTTCGACTCCTGGTGGGGAAGCTTCTTTTTTGCGATTGTCGCGACACCCTTTTTTTATGGATCGATTGGAATCGCGACCCAAGTTCAACGTCAATCAGCATACTTAACCTTTCACACTAAATCCAAGGCAAATGGAGATCTACAGCATATACATTTTGAACAAGGCTGGAGGCTTGATATATCAAAATGACTTGAATCCTACCCTTTCTAAACTCAGCGCCAATGATTATTTGGTGTTAGCGGGTACGCTACATGGCGTTCATGCAATTGCTACGAGATTACGCCCAGACCGTTCCAAATATGCGGGGGAAGATAATACTACAGTTAATTCTGCTATAATCAACATGGGAAAGTCACGTTTGCCTAACTCAAACCGCCTGGGGCTACAGAGCATCGAAACGGACCTTTTCAGCTTGTACGTTTTTCAGACGTTGACGGGCATCAAATTCATCATCGTCACAAGCCCTGCTAAGATTGATACAGCCCAGAGTTTGGCTCCCAGCTTGGCTCAAAGTGAACTTAACAAGCAGAATGAGATTGTCAGTGATTATTTCAAACAGTTTTACTTGTACTATTGTGACTACGTCATGAAAGATCCATTTTACTCCTTAGACATGCCTATCAAGAGCGCCATTTTTGACTCCAAAGTGAGGTCGGTGGCCCAACGGTGATCATCGCTCACACTTCGATGAAGGCTTTGGTTTGGTGACGAGACAATCATGTAATTTTCTGTGGTATCTCTTTAATTACATTTGGACCGACACTGTTACAAGCTTCTGCCAGAATCAGAAACGTATGATCTGTTTTTGCTTCTGGGAGTTTTGGGGGAACATTTGGGCTCCGATACATTGTGAGTTCTCTGGATGTGCTCGATATAATCGTGACCCTTGGGAAACTACCGCATAGAAATCCTTAATTAGAGCAATTGTTAGGGTCGACTTAAAGTGATAGTATATCATATTCTATGTGTGGACAATGGCCGTACACTTGCCACACCGTGACCTCTTTATATTGGATGATTCTAAATGGGTCAAACGCTCTTCAGCATATGGGTTACATGAGATCACAGCGTATGGATACCAAACGTTATCAATATACGCTTGTGACATGATATGATTAATTTCAGTTGGCAAAATGTGTAGCTCCGTGATACTATTGCTGAAAAGTGATTTTATTACTCAACGAACATCCAATTGAGTGAATAGCATGTTTTGCAGACACGTCGTCGTGCATTTCACATAACCAGACTGACAGTCTGAGAAGCAGTAAATCGAAAAATATGTGCACACCTCATCTCCAGTTTTTCCACTATTCCACTTCGTCATGGACTCACAACAGCCAGAGACCAAGCCGCCCTTGGATACGAGAATTGGGAAGGATTCTCCTTTCACCTTTGGTCAAAGATTTCTTACGGAAGAAAAAAATGTGTTTGAGCATAATGCATGGGATCATGTCGAGTGGGGGGAAGAGCAAATCCAACAAGCACAAGAACTTATATCGAAGCAATACGAGCTGCCGGTGAAGGATTTCGACAAGAAATTATACAATGCTAACCCTGCCAAGTACTGGGATATTTTCTACAAGAATAATAGAGAAAACTTCTTCAAGGACAGAAAGTGGCTCCAGATAGAGTTTCCGTCGTTATACAAGGTCACCTCGGAGGAATACGACAAACCCGTCACCATTTTGGAGGTGGGATGTGGTGCAGGCAACACGTTCTATCCGATTTTGAACCAAAACAAAAACCCCAACTTGAAAATTGTCGGGTGTGATTACTCGAAGGTTGCAGTGGATTTAGTCAAGGGCAACGAAAATTTTGCGGAACACCACAACAAGGGTGTAGCATATTCTTCGGTGTGGGACTTAGGTAACGCTGAAGGTCAGCTCCCCGAAGATTTGGAAGAAAACTCTGTTGACATTGTCATCATGGTTTTCGTGTTTTCGGCATTGCACCCTGACCAGTGGAAGCATGCGGTCAACAACTTGCAAAAAGTGTTGAAACCCGGGGGAGAAATTTTATTCCGTGACTATGGTCGTTATGACTTGGCGCAAGTGCGGTTCAAGAAGGGCCGTTTGCTAGACGACAACTTCTACATCCGTGGTGATGGTACGAGAGTATACTTTTTTACCGAAGAGGAGTTGAGAGAGATTTTCTGCACTAGTGGTCCTTTTGAGGAAGAGCGTATCGGGACTGACAGACGGTTGCTCGTCAACAGAAAGAAGCAGCTTAAAATGTATAGAATCTGGCTCCAGGCGGCGTTCCGCAAGCCTAACTAATCAGCGCACGCTAATTGCACTGAACCCCATCAATAGTTTAATGGAGCACTCATGACACAAGCACAGTAATGTATAAGAAATTGTCCAAGTGGCGGAAGATCTGCCACACTTCAAGGATCGGGTGGCCGAACAACAAATCCACATCAATTCCATGGATCATTGCCCGTCCCACTGAGGAGCTTACAAATACGCTGGGCAAACAATTCAGCAACACCGACTCAAGTGTTCTGGGGCGATCATTTTCCGATACCGTGACCGGTACCTGGATCAAAGTGCTGGATCCAGCCAAGTACACTTTGATTGGAACCTTGTTGAAGGCCGCTTCTGGGTTGGGGTTTTTGGGCCCCATTTTCGGATTCATGTGGGCAATTATAGCGTGGAAAATGCTGTAGTCGTGCGTCCGGATGGAGTCCCACAATGCCCTGGAGTTGGACTCGCTCAAGTTGACCATGGCACGGGAGTTTCCATTGAGAACGTAGCACGACTGCTTCAAGTAGTTCATCACCACCTGGCACGCGGCTTTTTCGTAGAGCGTCACCCCAGCTTCGGTCCCAAACGGGATGATCTGGTCGCTGGGGTACGGAGTTGACGCAGAGTGATGCTTTAGCTCAAGCACCCACGGTCCACGCGGATCCATGTGGCCCAGAAGGTATAGTAGGTCATAGAGCACGCCCACCGGAAGGTTCCATTTGAGCGGCACATTTTCGTACTCCAACCACACCGGAGTCGCAGCGAGGTTGGTTCCGGTGATGTCGGAGAAGAACAGGACTATCTGTGGGTAGTAGAGAGGGAAGTACAGTAGCCGGTAGGCCAGCACCAAGAAATGGGCGTCGCCATACTCAATGCGCACGTTTACCGCACCGTTCCATACTTTATCTTTGATGAGATCCATGCGGGAGGCGAACTAGTGGTGGGGCAGACGCATCCGCTACAAATGGACAGGAGTGGTAGATCCGATGGGTACAGTCTCACCACACAATATACCACACCCCATTATTGCACCTCAACAACGGGCCACCCCAACAGAAACGGATACCGGCTTAGTGTTGGTGAACTGTTCTCATACGTCTACCGAAATATTGTTTTATGATCCTGTTTCCATGACCACGCCAGCGTTACAACGGTCTGTCAAGTACGGCGGCGGTTTCGCGGTTTCGCGGTTTCCCGGTTTCCCGGGTCAATGCGCAGAAGCATTCGGTGGTGCAGGCACCAGATGGTGCGGTGCAGCGGCCATAATAGGCGCCGGCAGTGGCTTGTCGCATGCCTGATCAGTGCGCATAGCCAGCATTTCTATCTTTAGTCGCGTGGCCCAAAGACAGGAGAAAATATCGATACATTAACCGGGTCATCCCCCGGTGGCTGAGTCCATTCCGCAGATTTCTTCTTCGTGGTTACCGTTAGGTTTGGTTGCAGAATGTTCCCCTCCCCTCAGCCTTTGCGCAAGGTGCGCCCCTCCAAACCTAAGCATGCCGCACCCTCCGTCGCGACATCTTATGATCTTGCCCCACCCATCAGACCCGCAGATCGCATCGATGCCGATATCGCGTGCGCCATCCAGACGTTTCTGCCCAGTTCCCACAACTTGGAAGATTTGCACCGGATGCCGTCCATCAACTTGAAAGCCCGCCGGTTCCGCCCTGACCGCCGCAGAGTGGTGAGCATGCCCGTTTTTTCGCAATCGCGTGTCTGGGTCGCGGAACCATCCAAGAGAAATCTGGGCAGCGCCGTTCCCGCGTCAGATGAAGAGAGACGAGTGTTCCCTTCTGCCAAACAGAGGCTGCCAGAGCAAAAATTGGACGCGATGACCCCTGGTGCTGGCCAGGGCCTGGTTTCCACCCAGACCCCAGGTGCGTCGGATGAAGGGTTGTTGCACCGCAAGTTGGCGCAACCCAAGATGTTGGATGATCGTATTCTTGCAGACTCTGAGCTACAGAAAACGTCTAACCTCGCCAAACCTACCGATGTGGCACTGGAAGTACTGGAGCCGCTCGAAATACCGGTACTGGAGCCACAGGTCAAAGCATGCGAACCAATCAAGTCTGTTGATTTGCCGGAGCCACTTGAGTCCATTGAACCATACAGAGATGCATCATTTCAGCCGCGAGAAATCACTGCCGTTACCCAGTTCGACCCCGCTTACACCGTTGACCCCAAGAGCAGCCTGGTCAGTGCGCTCGATAGCCTGAGGATTCTTAACCTGAACACATACGAAAAAATCTTGCGGTGCTACATGCGCTCGTCACTGGAGTCCTTTTCGTCCTCATCTACAATGCCATCCAATGTCTCGTCGAATGCGCTTGATGATTTATTCGACCGTACTTCCAGCATCTATCCCTCCGACGACGAAATGTTTGAGCATGATAATCTTTTCGAAGATGTGGGCAATACGAAACAAGACAGTGGCCATAACCAAAGTGCCGCGATATCTAGTTCCACCTTTCTCGCCTCACCAGTGCCTCCACTTAACCTGGCTCCCAGAACCCTGTGCGCCAGAAACAGGGCCCCAGCAACCGAAACAAAGCCCTCATCTACACCAAATAACAATATGAATCAACCGTTCAGCTATACATTGGACTTGGGTGCGGAGTACGACAAGTCTCGGTTTATGATTCCCAAGGAGGACCGGATCCACGTGGAAAAGCGCCGGTTGCCCTCAATGCAAAAACGGCTACCATCTGTTCCCGTAAATGAACGTCCAACTTATACCCACACAAGATTTGCATCTGGCCCCATGGAGAAAGTCAAGAGGCTTTTCAGTGTACACTAAGTGCACCTTGTCCCAAACACCAGCTGTCTTAAAGCTTCACGATGAGTTCATCCCCCGAGTATCTTGAAATTAGCGCCTCGAGACCATACTTGGCGGCCATTGTGTCATTTATGAATCTTCCGCCCAAGTAGTGAACTTTGTTTTTCTGTTCCACAAACTTGCGGGCACACGGCTTGGGTGCGGTTAGGCTCACCAACATGGAGGCACCAATGTCGGTGTCAATGGGTCCCTCATCGACGTCCCATCCTGATGGGATGTCAATGGAGACAATGGGGGCTATTTCTCTGGACCTAGTAGCCAAGTACGATAAAAGGTCGTCAAATGGTTCCCTGATCGGCGGATGGAACGAAAAACCAAATACTGCATCAATAATAACACTTACAGAATTGTCGTGTAGCAACGCTTTGACGTCGTCCAATTCCGCCACTTCCTCGACTCCCAAATCGTGCAATTGCTTCATCAAGTTGAGGTATAACTCCTTTTGGGGTCTCTTAGGATAGAACACAACCGGCTCGAATGCCTTCCACAACTTCAAGTGCCGCGCACAAACCAAACCGTCGCCTCCATTATTTCCTGGGCCAACAAGCACCAACGCTTTGGGCCGTGGAACTGACGGACGGGGTGGATACTGCTTATATACCGCCTTGGCCACAGCAAGACCAGCCAATTCCATGAGCTGATCTAACGAAAAGGCCCCGGACGACATGAGTTCCTGGTCGAGCAGAGAAGCGGCTTTTGCCGAAAGGGTTTTAAACATGGAGCTTGATTTCGTTAATAAAACCAGGATTAACTAAGAGGTTACTGGAGTTATCGTAAGACAAGGCACATGCACAACTGGGGTTACCAGGCGAAAATGCACTACTGCCACTGTTACGAACGCGCCTTCGCCAACTAGTGACTCCGTGGAGAGGTACAAGTTGAAAGCTGAGCCCCTCTCCGGAATAAATATTTCCAAAGCCAAAATACGGCGTAACCGCTTGGTACTATATACCTGGTTTTGGGGCGATGGGAGTTCTCGTCATTTTTTCTGTCCCCTTACATTTCCTCGGGCTATTGTGCGGCGCCTAGCCTTGGGCCCCAACCGTTCCTCCGTAATCTAAGCTTGTTGTAAGCGAACGCGCCCACCTGTACATAACTGCCACATACCAGGCTGATCCAAACAATTCGGTGAGGAAAAAAAAGACACCGTACTATATCTAATAAACGGACGGCCGGAGGTCCACTCTACAATCTGCTTGAAACCCCGAAAAAGATGAGCACGTTAAACCCTGTTGACTACAGTTTCGATCTGCCCTCCATGTCGGGCGACTCGCCCATGATCAACTACAGAAAAGACTCAAAAAAGGCGGTGAAGTTCACCTTCATGGTGGCCGGGGAACTGGGAACCGGCAAATCCACTTTTGTCAATTGCTTGTTGGACGGCAAAATTATGGCCCACACATATGACGGAGTGGGAAAGAATTCTAACACAAAGACCTTGTCGTTCACCCTGGCACAACATGTGGCATTGCCCAACACCTCCATTTTGGCCCGCAACGAGTTTGACGCGTCCAGTGCACATGAAGAACCGGGAATTGCATTGACGGAAACCAGAGTTGAGATGTTGGACGAAGACAATGTCAGATTACAATTGAACATCATTGATACGCCCGGATTTGGCGATAACTTGGACAACGAACTATGCTTTGTGGAGATCGAAAACTACTTGAAACAACAGTTCGATTTGGTTTTGGCCGAGGAAACCAGAATCAAAAGAAACCCCCGTTTTATCGACACAAGAGTCCACGTCTTGATCTATTTCATTACACCTACAGGCCATGGATTAAGAGAATTGGATATTGCGTGTATGAAGCGTTTATCCAAGTACGTGAACATCATTCCCGTCATTGGAAGGGCTGATTCTTTCACTGAAAGTGAGCTTGCCCATTACAAGGAGCAAATCAGAATTGACATTGAGCGTTTCAACGTGCCCATTTTCCAATTTGACAATACGATGAATGATTACGACGAAGATGAGGATTATGACTTAATCCAAGAATGCAAATACTTGGCAGCATTGCAACCATTTGCCATAATTGCATCGGAACAGGATTATGAGGTCAAGGATACAAATAGTGGCGAGACCAGAACCATCAAGGCCAGACAATACCCATGGGGTTTGGTGGATGTTCATAACCCAAAACACAGTGACTTTCCCGTGTTGAAGTCTGTTCTCTTGGGATCACACTTACAAGACTTGAAAGACTTGACCCATGACTTTTTATATGAAACCTACAGAACCGAGAGATTGACCAAAGTCACTGGAAAGGGCGATGATGAGGTGTCTTTCAGGGACACTACCAACCCAGACCATTCCCTTGCCAGTTCTGCCATTCCTTCATTGTCTAACTTGGCCCAATTGGCTGAAGGAAATGACACTACCCGCTTCTTGGGCAAAGATGACTCTGATGATGCCACGTCCCTTGCATCCGACCTGTCCAAGAAACCAAAGTCTATGTTGTTAGATGAAAGCTCATATACAGCGTCACCTGAGCTCAAAAATGTTGAGCCGTCCTTTGTGTCTTCTTCCTCGACCATTTCCGAGACTCGCTCTAACTATTCTGTCCGTGATGACTCGACTATTGAACACTCTGTGCAAGACAAGGACTCCAAGTCTTTCAAGAGAATGTCTATTGCTCCCCAGCGTAGTCAATTAAGACAAATTTCTGAGACTGTCCCATATGTCATCAGACACGAGAGAATCTTGGAGAGACAGCAAAAGCTTGAGGAAATGGAAGTTGCTAGCGCAAAGGAATTGTCTAACCGTGCTGCCATGTTGGAAAAGAAGGCGACCGAACTCAAGGCGAAGGAGAAGGCTTTATTGCAGAGACTAGAGGACTACAAGAAGCAAGAAGCTGCGAAGAAAGCACAGGATGCTGAAAATGAAAGTAAGGATGTGGGGCCAGAAACCCAGGACCACGAACAGCATGGAACAGAACACGAATCCTCGGGGAACTACACCATGCAAAAGGATGAAACGATCACCGATTTGCATTCCTTGGTGAGTAAGCAATAAGCAAAAGGGATAACGAATGGAACATTTTTGAAGAAGAAAGACGAAGAAGATGAGCAAGAAATAGTACATAGTACAAAGGTCACATTTATGGTTCAATTGTTTAATTGTAGGCTCAAATAGGAAACACGAAAATTACGAGATGTAGGGAGAAGAGAAAGATGAAGAAAAAAATATAAAAGATACAATGGAGGTGAGGATGACGAGACGCAGAATGCTAAGGCCAATCAAGGTTCCCGTAACGGCAGAGCAGAAACTTGACCATAATTGAAACTCGCACCAAAATTATGCCTCCCGCAAGATAAACAGCTCCCGAAAATATTGATTCACGCACGCTCTGGTCAAAAAAATCGATATTTTGTATTCGGGACGGCCTTCCTTGCTTTGGTAATAAACCGTACTGGAGAAGAACAATTCACGTGAAAGAATATCCTTCTTTAAGATCAGGTTTTTTTTTCGTTTATTTGTCCTATTTTGACTGCTTGTCACAAACTTTTCAACTACACGGTGCATCGGATCTGATTCAATAGAAATAAGGAACAATCATGAATATCGCCAGTCTTTTGGAATCTGCCTTGTTTGCCACGGATGCAACAACCAGAAATGAGGCTGAAAGCCAATTAACACAACTTGCCACCAACCAATTCAATGAGTATATGTTGTACTTATCGGAAGTGTTGGTGAGCGGAGAAAAACCGGAAATCAGAATGTTGGCGGCGCTCGGATTGAAGAACCAGTTGACGTCCAAGGACACCAGAGTCAAAGCTGAACAACAAGCTAGATGGATTGGTTTGAGTGCTGAATCAAAGCAAAAGATCAAGGAAACGGCAATGAAAGTGTTGTTGAGCAATGACGACAAGATGACATCGTCTATTCCTCAATTGGTGTCGACCATTGCCACCATCGAGTTGCCCAGAGATGAGTGGCCGGATTTGATCCCAACCATCATTGAAAATACCCAAACTGACAAACCCACCCAGGTTAAACGTTCTTGTTTGTTGGCGATTGGATACATCTGCGAAAGTGCCGATGCCAATGATCCTCGCATCATTGCTCAATCCAACGGAATTTTAATTGCAATTGTTCAAGGTATACAAGCCAGTGAGCCTTCTACTCAGGTTAGATTGACTGCTTTGAACGCTTTGATTAACTCCTTGCAGTTCATCAAGTTCAACTTCCAGAGAGAAGGCGAAAGAAACTTCATCATGCAAGTTGTGTGTGAGGCTTCTCAGGCCGATGACGCTGAATTACAAGCGACCGCGTTTGGATGTCTTTCGAGAATCATACAATTGTACTACCAACACATGTCGTTGTACATGGAGAAGGCGTTGTACGTGTTGTCCATCAATGGTATGCAAAGCTCCAACGATAGAGTTGCATGTATGGCAATCGAGTTCTGGTCCACCATTTGTGAAGAAGAGTTTGAGATCGCTTACCAACTTCACGAGTACAGTGAGCCAGGCCAAGCTGCTACCCCGGAGCTCACATCTTTCAACTTTGCACTTTTCGCAACAAACGATGTTTTACCCGTCCTATTGTCTTTGTTAACCAAACAGAACGAGGATCCGGAGGATGATGATTGGTCTGTGGCCATGGCAGCAGGTTCTTGTTTGCAATTGTTTGCTACCACCACTGGAATGTACGTTGTGGAACCAACATTGAAATTCTTTGCATCTAACATCGAACTGACGGAATGGAGAAACCGCGAGGCTGCCGTGATGGCCTTCGGGTCTATCTTGGAAGGTCCAGGTATCGATCAATTGCACTCTGCTGTTCAGGAAGCCATCAAGCCAATCTTGAACTTGATCACGGACTCAACATTGCAAGTAAAGGAAACCGTTGCATGGTGTTTGGGGAAAATTGCAGAGGTCGCGTTGAGTGCGGTGGACCTCAGTCTGGACTTAGAACCTTTGTTAAGAGCATTGTTGCACGGCTTGGGAGACCACCCTAAGGTGTCGGTCAACTGTTGTTGGGCCTTGATAAACATTTTGGAACAACTTTGCCTGGAAGCCACCGAGCAAGAAACTAGCGTTTTGTCCAGATACTATGAGACGTTTATTCCTGCTTTGGTACAACTTTCTAACAAGGAGGACAACGAGCACAATTCTAGAGCTTCGGCGTACGAGGCATTGTCTGCCTTTGTCACCTACAGTGCTAACGACAATATGGCGATTGTGGGTAATATCGCCACAGAAGTTTTAAGCAGATTGGAAGCGACTATTGCTATGCAACTGCAAGTTTTCAGTGTTGAAGGTCGTTCCGCTTTGGAGGAATTGCAAATCAACATTTTGTCGTTGTTGACCACTGTCATCAGACGTATGAGCTCTCAGGTGGAAGGTGCGGCCGACAAATTGATGACTATGTTCATCAAATTGTTGGAAGCCCAACAACCGAATGCCTTGATCGAGGAAGATATTTTCATTGCTATTTCTGCGGTCTGCAGTGCTATTGGCCTGAACTTCTTGAAATACATGGATCTGTTCGTTCCATTTTTGAGCAACGCATTGGGCAATGTTGAATCTCCTACTTGTAACACTGCCGTTGGCTTGGTTGCAGACTTGGCACAATCTTTGGGCCAATCGATCACTCCATACTTGAACGGGTTGATGGAGATTTTGGGTGCCAACTTGAACAACCCGGCGGTGAAGAGAGACTTAAAGCCGGCCATTGTATCTTGTTTCGGTGATATTGCTAGCGTTTTGGGGGAAAACTTCCTGCCATATATGCCGGTTGTTATTCAAATTTGCACTGAGCTCACTAATCTTACTCCGGAAGACAACTCCTACGACTCAATTGAGTACGTTAACTTAGTTAAGGAGGCAGTTTTGGACTGTTACGTTGGAATTGTCAGCAGCTTGGGCGCACACCCCGATTCGCTTTTCAACATCCTTGGGCCAATCTTCCAGTTGATTGAGCAGATTGCGGGCGATGTTGAATTGGCGACAAATGAATCAACCGCCAGATCCGCAGTTGGTTTGTTGGGTGACATTGCTGCGATGTACCCAGACGGTCAATTGAAAGAATTTTACCTGCAAGAGTGGATCACCTGGTTCATCAAGAAAACCAGAAGCAACGGCACGTTTTCTCAGCAAACGAAGGATGCTGCCAGATGGGCCAGGGACCGCCAGAAGCGCCAGGTTATGTGATGACCTCGGCCAGCGCCTATTTCTCTCTCTCTCTCTCTCTCTCTCTCTCTCTCTCTCTCTCTCTCTCTCTCTCTCTCTCTCATTTGTCTTTTGACTTATCTCATGTCATCTCATGTGTTTTCCACACCTCTCTATCCATAGATATCACTTCTGATACATTATGTACCCATTCATACTCTACATTTTACTTTCCATCTCTCATCTCATCTCATCTCTCATCTCATCTCTCATCTCATCTCTCATCTCGTATATGCCATCAATTGGAATGGTTTTATATTTAATCTTACGACTTTTCGCTTAAGCGTAGCAATCGTGGCCAAAGAGTAATCGTAGAACAAAAAGCCGTCGTGGCCAAGATGCAATGGTCCAAGAAGCGCGAAAACAGTGCGATCAACTACTAGCCATGGAATACAATCCCATTCCATTCGACCACACCTACATTCTCTACGAGCCATCGGATGTGGTTTCGGTGGTCAGTGTGCAGCTCTCGCTTCTCCCCATCTATGTGATGGTGTTCTACACCGCGTGGTTTCTCATCACACGCGAGATCGAGCCGGTGATTGTGGTGGGTGGCCACATCATCAACGAGGTGCTCAACAAGGTGGTCAAGTGCTTGGTGAAACAGCCACGGCCCGAGTTCCACAAGGACTTCGGCATGGGCACCTACGGGTTGTCGTACGGCATGCCATCCGCCCACTCCCAGTTCATGGGCTACTTCGCCACGTACTTCGTGTGTATGGTGGCACTCAAGTTGCCCCTCCGGCAGTGGGCCAAAGCGCTTGCGGTGGCGGTGTTGTCAACCGCATGCGTGGGGGTGGCGTTTTCCCGGGTCTACCTTTTGTACCATACGCCGCTCCAGGTGGCGGCGGGTGTGCTTGTGGGCGCGGTGTTCGGGTTGGTGTACTTTGTGGTGCAGATGGGCGCCCGCGACGTGGGATTGGTGGACTGGGTGCTTCTGTGGCCGGTGGTGCGGGTGTTCTACATCAAGGACTCGTACTACCACTGCTATCAGACGTTTGCCGACGAGCACCGGGAGTACCGTGCGCGGCGGCGCGCCAAGGTGGAGAAGCGAGCGTAGAGCAAAACCGGAGCGAACATCGGGTGGAGCAGGACGCCACATTGCATAGAGTTGGTTTCTCGTGAAACGTCTATAAATAATATACACGACGGCAGCCTAAAAGTCGTCCCAGCCATCCTCCTCCTCGTCCTCGTGCGTGGCGTGGCTCTGCTGGCCCGCACCGCGGCCGTTGCCGAACGACGACATGGTGGATTTCTGCGACGGCTTGTCCACGCCAAACGCGGGCTGTATCTCAGGCTTGTGGCCGAGCCCGTGGAAGAAGCTGTCCACGGTGTTGTTGAGGCCCTTCTCCTGGACCTCCTTGGTGAAGCTGCTGAAGGTCTCGTGGCCGTACTTGCCCGTCTCCTGCATCTTCTGGCCGAACTGGGCCATGGCCCGCTTGGCCTCGGTGCCGAGATCGCTATCCTGCAACTGGCTGAAGCCGGGCTTGATCACCGATTCGTGCACCTCAGTCACCGACTTGGCCACCGTCGACGAAAACAAGCCCCACCCCTTGGTGAGCGCTCCCATCGGGTCTTCCTGGAGACTGTTTAACGAAAAGCCGGATAATGCGCCCCCTGTCAGCGCCTTGGGCACCGGCGTGTTGCCGAAGCCTCCATACTTGCCGCCCTGCGACGGAGGCACGTCCTCGGGTCGTTTGTCGTTGGCGGATCCGAGCCGCGAGAAATACTCTTCGTTGCGGGCCCGGTCGGTGGGCGGGGTGGCGGCCGCGCCTGCGGCGGCCGTGGCCGCCGTGGGCAACACATCGTGGGTGTGGTCGCGTTCCACAAACTGACGGCCCTCCACCACACACGACAAGTACTCCTTGTAGTCCTCGGCCACGTAGTTGTCAAACTTGGCCTTGATCGGCAACGCGAGGTCCACGCCGTTCAGCTCAAAGTACGCCTTGCAGTTGGCGTTGCCGCCCTTTTCCATGCGCAACACCTCCTCCGGCTTGAACTGGTCCATGGTGATGGAGCGAACAAACGAAATATGGACTCCCAACCCACGGTGGACTCCGGCGCACTCGAGGCATATGAAGATGCCAAACTTGGGCGACGCCCATTGGGGGTTGAACGCGTCACAGTCAAAACATCTTTTGTTGCCCTCTGCCTTTTGTAAGAGCAAGAGCTTGCGGCGGGTTTCAGGATCAATAGACATGGTACGGGGTGAAACGTTGTCCGCAGTCGTGGATCTATATGAGGGTCGTGTGCGCGCCCACCGGACGCGCCATAGGCCTGGCGACTGCAGTCTTGGGCTGTGCCCCGCCTGGTTAGCGCGACGTGCTGTGCCATACTGGTTGTTTCTACGCCACGGTGCTGTCTCCGGTGCGGGGTGTAATCTGTGTCATTTCTGTACTTCTGGTGTCGATGTGTTTCCTTATGTGATTAAACATGTCTATGGGGAATGTTGTCGTGTGCCTGATGTCGAACCTCCACCTGCCACCTCCTCCACACCTCCTCCACACCTCCTTCACACCTCCTCTACATCCATCTCCTCTTTAAAGTGATACATTTCTTACTCACTCACAAACCCACCGCCTCTCTCACAACTTGTTCATTCACAACTTGTTCACCTGTGCCGTGTTGCGCTTCGTAAGTTCCACCGGGTACAAGTGCGCCGTCGACAGCTGCCCGTTCTGCCACGCCGCTCCGTCCACCACCTGCACTGTGCCGGTGACGTAACTCGCAGCAGGCGAAAACAAGTATACCGTGGCATTGGCAATGTCGGCCGTCGTGCCCAACCGCTGGAGCGGGATGTTCTTCACATACTTGCTCTTGTCTGGCACCAACCGCTCCAAGCCCTCGGTGCCATCAATCGCGCCCGGCGCCACGCAGTTAGACCGGATGCCGAGCGGCCCCAACTCCACCGCCAACGCATTAGACAATGCATCCACCCCCGCCTTGGCTGCGCCCACATGCACCTGGAACGGCACGCCGTAGTAGTGCAACGTCGCGCTCACGAAAAGAATCGCGCCCTTGCTCTTCTTGAGCTCCTCAAACGTGGCCTTGGCCGTATTGAACGACCCGAGCAAGTCTATACCGACCACAGACGAAAACGCATTCAGTGACAAATGGTTGAAGTCTGATAAGAAGTTGCCGGCCGCGCCCGCAATCACAAAGTCAATGCGCCCAAGCTGCGTTACCGTGCGCTGCACCGCCTTGGCCACCGACTGCACGTCTCGCACATCAGTGTTGGGGCAGCTCACCACTTGGGCCCCAGGCCGCAACCGCGCAATTTCGGCCGCGGCGTCATTGGTCTTCTTCTCGTTACGGCCCACGATTGCGGCGTTGGCCCCAAGGAGCACTAACGCCTCGGTCTGGACCCTGCAGATGGTGCCGGCACCGCCTGTGACAAACACGACCTTGCCTTTGAAGAGGTCTTTTTTCCACGAGCTTGTTTCGACAAATGTTGCATCTAAGCCCATGGCGAAATATGGGGTTCGGGAGGATCGCTGCGGTGATAAAGAGTTTAAGTACGTCGCCCTATATTCGCATACAGGACAATGCGGGGGTGACGAGCCGAGGAGCATTGGTCGAACGCATATGCCGCCACACGTGCCACCAGCGCCAACCCTAAGCTGTGTGTCCGCAACTACACGCTTGCAGTGGTCTCGAGCGGGCTCTGATCAAACGTGATCGCCGCCTTTTTTTTGTGCGGGGTGCTTGCTTCCTCCGACGGGGCAAGGCCGTCGCCGTCGTCAGGCCCCTGCTCTGTCGCGGTCTCGTGCAGGCGCTTGCCAGTGAACTCGTGCTGGATATCTTGGAATAGGTTGGTGGGGCCGCCCATCTCGGATGGGCCACAGTCCTCTTTATCAGTTTGGATTGGCAGCGAGAGGTTGTTGCGGCCGGCGAAACGGTCGTCTTCAGCATCTACGCTCGTGGCAGTAGCGTCTCTGTCAAGGTTGGTCTCCGCCATCCGCACTAAATCGTGGCCGGTGGAAACGTAGTTTATGCCATTGAGCAAAAAATCCCGTTCCGTATGGTACGCGTGCATCGCCAACATCCGGTAGTTTTTGCCTTTGGCTCTCCTAACAATGGTTTCCAACAAGTCAATGCACAGCGAGTTGGCAAGGTTATTGGCCGCCGCCACCGACTTGAAATAGACGAAATACCCGTGGAGTAAATCATGGTGAACGACAAACTGACTGAAACCGTAGTCGTTTAATAGTAGGATGCTCTTGAGGCACCTCATCACACCTAGCTTCAAGATCACTTTGGCCTCCAACGCCAAAATCCTGACCACTCCCTTCAAAATCTTGGTGCTGTTAAGAAATTCTTTGAAGAACGACGGATCATGCTCCCGCAACAAAAATGATAACAAGTCGCAGAGGTGTTGATAAAGAATTGGGTCTTCTGTAATCCTTACTGCAACTTTTTGTCGGGTGTTCGCGTCCTCGGAGGCAAGATCAATGAAATCAGCAAAGAGCATGGGAGCAACATCTTTGTAAAATGCCTCAAAATACTGCTTGACACCCACTCCAAATTGCTCGTTTCCATTCTCCATGCCCTCATTAAAATTTCCTGGAGATGCTTCGTCACATGGGCTTGAGAGTAGCATCTTCAACGCCTCAAATGCCTGGATCTTGAGGCCCGGGTTCTTGTCTTCGAGTAGAAGCTCGCATAGAACCACTGTAGCCGACATATCACTAACAAACTTTTGCTTCAAGTCGACAGAGATTCTCTCCGAATCAACTTCTTCCACTTCACCGCTTGCCGCATCAGTCTCTTGCGTAGCTGAATCACCCTTATCAACGTACTCACCCCGTGTTGCAGTATTAACGAGTGAAACATCTTGTTCAATTATGGAAACAAGGAGTTCTGTTCCCCCGACACGTGTCTCACTTTGTGAATCTCTCAATGCAAACTCGATCATCTTGAACAACCCCGATCTGACTAGAGCAACAAAAAACTCCGGTGTTTGGCTCGCTTGATGATTTTTGGCCACCAACACGTACTGATGTAGCATTTTCACTCCGTCTCGCTTTTGCTGAATGTTAGAAGTCCCTTCAACGTCGTATAACAGGAAAAGGCGATTGAAAAAATGATTGCTGGCGTTTGAGTCCATCATGAAGCAAATTATTTCTAGTTGGTTGTTGTATATGATGGAGGAAATAATGCTGAGAACTTGCTCATCCATGCTTCTTGCGAGAACAACGTCCCTCAAATAGTTCAAGACGAAGTCCTTCCGGAATACGCTCATATCCGAGTCCGCGTGTGTCCATAGTTCCGGTATGTCGACAACTGATTTAAATTTGGTTTTGTCAAGCAAATATTCCCGATGACAAGCCTTGAACTTGGGAAATTCACGGTCATACTCCAAAATCGCTGCGAGGCCAATCACATTTCTCTCGGTATTGACCAATTCTTCTAAAAGATCAGGTTCATTATAGAGCAAGATAACCTTGATTATATCGCTTAAAAGGTGTAAGCTCTCAAGATCCTTATTTCCTTCGGCAGCCTCAAATGTTTGGAAAAGTCTAGAGACGTAGTCATGCTTTAAGATGAACTCCAGTATCTTATTGCGGGTGTAGTTCGAATTAGACCCTTGATTTATGGTTTCTAAAATCTCAACTAGATTTTTCGGAGTAGGGTTTTCTGCTGGGTACGTGATGGGTCCGGCTATTAGTTCAGTGATTTCTCTTGGGCCCTCGGTAGAATTTTGCATCGTGGTTAACACATAATACAACGAAATCATCGGGCTCAAGTTTTCCTGTTGCACTTTGACAATGAATTCACATAAGTCGGCACAGCCTTCGTTCTCCTGGAATGAGAGTGCCAAATCTTTTCCCGACAAGTCCGTCCACACAATCAATGTTTCTTGCTGTCTTTGGTACTGAATAGCGCCTTCTAAAAACGACTTTAAGATGACATTCTCCGAGTCTAACTCATTCCGGACCACAAAGTACGGCTTTTTGGAATCGCTGTCAACTTCTCCCATGCAATAACCCGTTCCATTATCCAACCAGTCTTCGCCCAGGAGATAATACACTTTGACGCGTCGAGCAAGCTTGCTCTTTATTAAAAGACGATCTTCGGGGGACGGGCTATGAAATTTGCTCTCGTTGTCTGTGGATTCAGCAGATTTGTCTTCATTTTCCTCCTGAGGTCGGCTATGTAGTTCGAGATCCATCTTACTCTCTCCTAGCCGCTCTCAAAAAAAAAACTCGTCTTTAGAGTGATTAACCAAAAATGTGACTATGAAACTGACGGACTCCGGAGAAATTAAAATATGAACGATTCCCGGTGTCGGATATAATGGGTATTCCCGTGTTTCGGGATATGTGTCGATTTGATCGAGAAGAGGCGACGCGAAAGTTGTAGAACCGCTGTTGCGTTCATACTGTATCGAAGATGCGAATCTTATCAGCCGGTGTCCTGGTGTCCTAGGCTAAACCTTGCTACTTTGCTTAGCCGCCGTAAGGAGGGGATAACGTACTTTTTGGATATACAAATAAATACACATGAATCTGATTTTTGTTATATTCCCATTTAGGGGTGTCCTTTTTGCTAATTTGGAATTTTCTAAATTAATTGCAAAGTTTCTTCCGTGATTGTTTGACCGCAGGCCCAATATTCACAAGCCAATTACCTAATTTTTTCCTGATTCCGCACCATTCTATCAAATTAATAGAAGCTTGAGGGCAATCTAGAATTAAAACAACTAGCTGTAAAAATGCAACAAGCAGTAAATTTGAATACTTTCAGACGTCTTAAGATGAACCTTCCACCCAGTCTTCCGTTTTACTAAGACAACTTATAATTTGCATTTGGCTGATAGTGTGATATCTATTTACATATCTAGCGGCACACAAGTGCAGCAGAGGAGAGGTTTCTCAACCAATCAGCATTATCAACGTCATGAGTGTCTTCGACTTCACCCCATTCCAGCGTTTGGAAGATAGTTTCCAAGTTACCCATCTCCACAATCTCCTCGACTGTCTTGTGGAAGTAATCCGCCTCCGTCGCCTTATTGACCTGGTACAATTCACGAGGACCTGTAGCATTCGAACGAACAACAGAAGCGCCACACAAGAAGGATTTCGAGGAGAGAATAGCCTTTTCCAACGCAACAAGGTCATATATAGGCAAATTATCTAACCACAGCAAAACGATATTTTGGGTCGTAATGGTCTGAGAGTTACCTCTAAGACCGTCAGTTTCACAGTCGAGGAATTCCAAAACAACCTTGTGGTCTTCAGATGGAAGGAGGTTTTGCCCTCTGCCAAACTCAGTGAAGAATGATTCGAATTCAGCAATCAACGGTCTGTACAATTCTTCCTGCTTGCTTCTTAAACGTCCTTCGTATTCATCCAAAGTCGTGAAAATCAAGCAAGTATCAGTATCCAAGTACCGCAAGATGTTAATCTTGACGTCTTGTAAATCTCCGATCTTGGTTACCAAATCCGCATCAACTTCTTCAGCCCCAAACACGGCTTCCAAGTCAGTAGCGCGCGATGCCATGGATGTGAGTGGCAAAGTGTTTGGCTTGATTTTCAAATCCAACAAATTATCCCATTCATGTCCGATCAAGTAAGATAATTGCTTTTTGTTGGAAGGAATCGAAAGGACATTACCCAAAGGCGTCTTAAGCGGTTTGCCGTCAAGACACACCTCATAGCCATTAGTTTCTTGGTTGAATCTGGTTTCCACCTTTTCCCAGAACTTTGTAAGGGTTTTTTCCAATCTGTTGGTCTCGGACGTGATGTTGTTCACATCTCCGCCAATAGGTTGAGTCTGTTGTAAATCAATACCACCGGTAGCGCTAGAAGCAAACCTTCTGAATACAAAAGGGGTGAACTTCTGCAGAGTTAATAGAGGGGTAAACCTCCTTACAACTGGAATCATGATAAAAGATGTAGTTCCGAAAAGCTTATGCTGGAGTGCGCGAGAAGAAAACGTTCCAAACTTTCAACGAACTGATTTCGAAAGGAACACTCACTCACAAAAAAGGAACCACTTCAACTACCCGAGGCTCTTATCTCCAAACCAGTATAAATTAATCGAACCATGTCGCTAGATCCACAAGCTTTGCAAAAATTGCTCATTGAAATGGACAACCAACTCAATAAATCAAGAGCTGAGTTGAACATGTGCAACGTCCAGTTGGAGAGAGTTGACACCAATTTGAAGATCATCCAATCGACCACCACGAGATTAAACAAAATTACCAGTCCTGGGGATCATGTATGGAAAGGAGTGGGCCGTGCTTTCGTGCAGAATGATGTTTCTGAGTATCTTACGAAGATAGACGACGACAAGAAGCAATTCAAGGAGACAGAGAAGCTGTTGAAGACGAAAAAACACTACTTGGAAACAACCTTGGAGAAGACAATCCAGAATATGACAGAGATCGTGGGCAAGAAATAAGCACAATTTCAAGCTGTCCCTTGCATGAATAGCTATTGACGATTACTCATAATAGTCGTATTATGTATTAATTAGAAATAAAAATTACGTTACCATTTAATGTTTGACGTCATACTGAATACATTGTTTGCTTGAATCACTCGATCCCAGGGGATAGAACGGCGGGTATGGGTTAAAACACGCTAAAGACAAGTACCAAGAGAGGCCCCGACTTTAAAGAACAATACGACCTTCACCAATAATAAATTGCCCATGATAATGATGCCTCTATTCACTATCCTCGTCGACACCGTCGTCTAAAATTCTGCGTTCGAGGTCGTTGTCGGCAATCTCATCTAGCTTTCTCTTGTTCAGCATTTTCGTGGTCAAAAATCCATTAATTTGATCCTGGAGCGTGGTCAACTGAGCACGGAGAGAACCTAGAGGAGTATCTTTGGCTGAACTGGGCTTATCTCTGTCTTCTCCACCGGCTTTGATCACAATGTCAGAGATCTGTGTAGTTTTACCATCAGTGGAATGGGGCCCCTCTCCTGGGGTGAAAACCACAGGTTGCGTCTCACTAGGTGACGTATACACGGCAGAAGGTTCCAATAAACTCATGACTTGCTGTTAAAGATCGACCGAGGAAGTTGTACAAGTAGTGACAGGAGTAAAGTCTGACCGTTTAGACATTGATGTCAGTAGTACCCAAGTGCACTCCACACAGTTGAGAAATGGTGTGAGGTCATGAAGGCTACAATCAGCTTAGAGAACTAATGTATTTGGAATATATTAATTTACCTCTTTAGAAGATTCAATAGGAACTCTTGAAGCATAATTGGAATAAGCGTTGAACTTCACCTCGATAATTTCGTTGGTGGAGAATTCTAGCGACGGGATATCGTAGCACGAGCATGCCATCAAATAACCATGGAAAACCCGTAAAACCGTCTCGTCAGCAATGATTAAAATGTCACCACTCATCCGTTCCATTTCAAGAATCAAGGGCTCAATCTTGATCGCCAAATCATGGTACAGCTCTGCTCTGGAAAAACGATGATGATAAGGGTCCTTTAAGAACAGCTCGTACTCTGAGGGGAATGCCTCTGATATTTCTTTCTCCGTCATGTTACCGACTATCCCGGGGTTCTTTTGAGATAACTGGATTCTGTGTCTGATATTGATTCCCATCTTTTTAAAGAATTGGGTGGTTTCGATCGTTCTTCTCTTGGCCGATGTCCACACGACAAAAGAGTCCTCATCAACACCATCCGCACCAGTTGGAGGGTGTCTTTCATCGGTCGATAGGGAGCGTCTGATGTTCACAGATTTAAGGTCTTCCTCACTCGAAAGGCCAGGAAGGGTTTTACCCCTGCTTGCTAAATGCTTAACCACAGTATGGGTTATGTCTTTTGCATACTGCAAGCCAGCTTCGTCCAATGGAGGATCTTTGGAGTAATCTAATTCATTTTTGTAGCATCTAGCAAAGAATACTGATCCCCGCTTGATTCGCGAGTTCATCAAGAAGAAAACCACCTTGTTGATCAAGTAGCCGTAGTTCGAATTATGCAACTCGATTCTCTGGCTGAAGTTGATCATTTTAATGAACGACAACTCTGCGTCATCCCCACTGGAGGACATTTCTTTATAGTATGGTTCCAAAGCGGTGATTCTATCGTAATAGTCCTTGTACGCCTTTTCATACTCCCAGTTGACGTAGTCTGGCGAGGAACGGGCAGCGGTTTCGATGTTCTTCAATAGCATGTCTCTGTCAGTGACTGTGGACTCGATGAAAATGCACTGGATGTTTAAGCTCTTGAACTTCTTGTGGAGTATCTTTCTGTATTCAGGCAACGCATTCACCGCATCATAAATGGCCACCTGTCCCTTGTCATTTTCAAAGAAGTTCAAAATATCATTCATACAGTCATTCACGGTTCTGTTTCGGAACTCGGCAGCGTCCTTGTCATTAGGGTGCATCACGTACAATGCATGATCTAAGTCTTCGTCAGGCGCAGTTGCACGGCGATAGTCTCCCAAGTGGAAACTGTGAGTCTTGACACCCAACCATCTCAAGTACCGGGTCAAGGACACGGACAAGTGAGTCTTGCCTCGGCCGGGCAATCCTGCCAAAGCAATACAAATTTTGCCCGCGTGGAACAACCGTCCCGATTCGGTAGAGTACAACTGAGCAGGGGAAATGTGGTTCGGGTCGATCTCGTTATGAACCCCATCGATTCCTGTGACATCGCTGAGTCTTCGCTTAGGAATATAGGAAGATGGTTTCTCCACCAAGTTGGGTCGGGTATTGTTATGGAAGGACCACCGCTTTTTCGTTCTTCTGCCCAGAGAAAGGTTTCGTTGGATTGGAGCAGAGCCGAAACCATTAAAGAGCTCAACGTCAGCGTCGTCTTCGAAATCTAGCGCAGACATAGTTTAGGTGGGAGAAAGGGGAAAAATCGCGCTACCCCAGACGTAACTTGGACGCAGAAATAACGAGAGATATAAGTCCTTACCCCAGGCATGAATCTTCTGATGTGCAGGACCGACTGCGATTGTTGGCAGGCACAATTCTCGTCCGGGAGGCACAAATGGATGACCACAAAAGTGCTCCCCCAAGAGACTATAAACTCAGGGCTTCATCGTAAAAATAACACAAGGAATCATTGTCAGCGCATTGGGCACGATGATTTGAAACTGTCTTTAGATCTATCAATTTAACCGAACTTCCGCATGCCGTATTCTTGCCGTGCGCCGCCCAAATACGACTGGTACCACCCAAAAGCTAGACGACTTCGGTTATGAGAAATAGTAGGACGGAGCTTCGCATATTTGGGGGTATGCGTAACGTAGAAGGGAAAAATATCCAAAGTATATTTGAAGTGTCGCATCATAAATATGGGAGAACAAAGGTCCAAATTTCTGTTGAACCCTATTTCGGAGACACTTAATGGCCATGTGCGAATGATTCTTATTCTTTGCTTTACCACTACAACACGCTTCACATTGATTGAGCGTTTCAGTCAGGTCGTTACAGATGTGTATTATACGATGATTAAATTACAGAGAGAACGCTTACTCCAACTTACCACCCTTTCTTTCAATCAAAGCCTTTCTCTTGTCGTCCAAGTACAACTTGTTGATGACAACCTTAGATGGGTGAATGTTGATTGGGATGGAAGCACCGGAAGACTTTTCCTTTTGCAACTTCTCGATTTGGACGGCAAACTTCAATCTGTAGACAGTGGAGACCTTACCCTCGGAACCCTTCTTGGAACCTCTGACAACGGTGACCTCGTCCTCCTTTCTGATTGGGAGAGACTTGATCTTGTATTGTTCTCTCAACTCCTTGGAGAGAGGAGCGGACAACAAAACTCTTCTTTCGGCAGAGCCAGCAGTGAAGTAAGCCTTTCTGGACTTAGAACGGGCAGAAGAAACGTCTATTTAGTTAGTAAAATTTGTTCTTCATACGAGAAAACACCCACAATCTCTTTCGGAATCTTTGCTGCTGGGATATGACGGATTTTTGCATGGGGAAAGATGGGACAATAGGAGTGATATTGGACAACGAGATAAACCGGTCAGGATTGGAACATTTAACGGGAGGGGATATAATGGGGAAGCAGATTGTGATTTTGGAGGTTATGGAGTCATGTTTGGCACATACCTTGACTGATCTTGGCCATTTTTGTTTGCTAGTTGATGAGGGAAATAAACCAAATTGAAAAAGTACTTCTCAGTTGGAGCCAGTACCAGTAGAAAATTTTCCGAGTACCTGCAGGAAAAACATTGGTGCGGCCAACATGAATGAGGGCAAGAGCCCTAACGTCTTTTCGCACCGCCTAACGACCACTTAGTACTTTACCGCATGATTTAATGGAAGCACACTCGTAAATAAGCGGAGTAGAAGTATAATATTTAACCAATCCAAACCAAACGGAGATGGGATAAAAAAAAAAAATTGTAGAAGTATCGAGAAACAACAAAAAATAAAGCCCAAGGCGGGACTCGAACCCGCAATCACTGTCTCCGGAGGACAGTACCTTAACCAATTAGGCCACCCGGGCTGTTGATGTCTGTTATCATTAAAGTGGGTATCTGTACACCAGACGAAAAAGCAACATTTCAACTAATCTCCGTGAGCCTGTTAAGTGAATGCTGATTAGTGGTTCCCTTTCCATATTTTTATCTATTGTTAGTTGTATGAAGGCATCAGACGAGCTGGCTCATTTGAATAGCGTATGTCTGCAAAACAGACATTCAAAGGCGTTTTACGAACATGAAGACGTAATGCTTAAAAACTGATTTTTTTGTCCGCCATGATAACCAAATGAACCAAGCCTAAACGATATTAAAAGTTACTCTTTCACCATCAATAATATAATCATCCTGGCCATTGCAATTATCGCTGGAGTTTTGTTAGCGTGTGGATGCTAAAAAAATTGAGTAGGATCGCACCCTACGAATAGTGGAGAACTCACCGATTTTTGCATTTCTTCAAATTATGCTAGGGTTCAGATCTCTTCGAAACGTCTCTGGTGTTTTCAGAAAGCCAATTACTTTAGCACCTCAGAACAAATCTTTTGGCGTCGCTATTTCTCTCAGAACTTATTCTTTGTTAAACTCTCCCAGATTCAACGGTCATGTGGGTCAACCATTGCTCACACCGGTGTCGTTGATTAACTTTGCTAAATATTCCACCAAAACAGCACCACCGCCACCGCCACCGCCACCACCATCTGATAAAAATGCTCGTGGAAAGGCCATTCTCAGCCGTATTTCCCGCATTTTCACCTTTTCCATTTCCTCGGTTTTGGTTGTTGGAGCTCTCGGAGTGGCCGGCTTGGTGGTATACTTGATTCTCTCGGAGTTGTTCTTGCCTTCTGGTGATACAAAGACATTCAACAAAGCCGTGAAGCTCATTGAACTGAACGAGGCGGCTCAAAAGGCATTGCAGTTTGAAGCAGGCGAACGTCTTAAGGCTTATGGCGAAGTCCCTGGCGATAAATGGGTGAGAAACAGACCTGTTCAGAGCACCAGAAAGCAAGGTGCTGATGGTAAAGATCACTTGCTTATGCGTTTCCACGTCGAGTCCAAGAGTGGAAAGCATGCCAGTGTTGTTTTGGAGCAAATTGACACTTCTTTCTGGTCATCTGAGTTCGCGTACATTGCGTTGGAATTGCCTTCCAAGCACAGAATGTACATTGTGGACCCAAAGTTTTCTCCTAGTGAGTATGTTCCCAGAAGCGCAAGTTTGGGCAACAACAATGGATTCTTGGGTCTTAAATGGGGTCCCAAGAAGGACTAATTACTTATGATAGCATTGTATGTAGCGACACCTCAACGACATCATGAAACTTAATTGCATAACTACAATTTACCAGAACTTCTTGCCTGATAAACAGGTAGGAGTGGAAGACCCATTATACTCTTAGCAAGTTCACAATGTGATTGCCACCTATACTGTTAACTACCGAGCGAAAAAGTCACCGGATAGTGCCTCCGTCACTACCGGACGGGGGTAGAGGTCATGGTTTTTCCATACGGTTTTACTGCAGTAGAAGTTTAATATTACAAAATGCATTATATTACAGAAGTGTCCTAAAATATCTTATAAAGACGACCCAATTGTTTCTTTCCCTTACACTCCACCATGAAGATATCTTTATCATCGACTTTGACCAACAATCCAGCCTTTCCAATAGTCTCAATCTTGTCAAAGATGGTCGACATTTCGAAAGACCACAGGAATTTGGGGCATTCATCATTGTTGTTATCTTGCGGCTCAAGCTCAAAATGGTAGTGTCCATCGTCGGTACCAGTTTCCGAGGAATGATACAACTTCATGGTGTACATGGCAATTGATTTCCAGGATGAAATGTGGTGAATCCTTTCATAGCAATCCATTTGCTTGTGAAGCTTGATAGTCATACGGTCTAACAACAACCATTCACCATCGGATTTGTGGCTATCGGGAGAGGGAGTAGCCATGGCTGAAGACGTCTTAGGATCATTCAACACAGTATAGATGCTTGTCAACGTGGAAGAGGCACTTGGCTTTCCGCTCATAAGCGATGATGCCAATGTGTTGTTGGAATCGAAGCTCGTGATTTGTTTGTTCCGAATATTGGCAGCTCCCACATCCCTTGAATTTACCAAGTTCGTGAAAAGGGCACCTAATAGGCCAGTATTATAGCAGCGGGTAATAATAAGCATTTTCTCTTTGGTGATAGCGTTCACTGTAGAAACTTCCAAGTCAAGGGCAGACGATTGTCTAATATTGGTGTTGGCATCTATGCTGAGAATCAAGAGTGGAACATCAGCGACTTCCTGATACTCTTCATCATATTCCTCTTTGAAAACCAACATCCAGCACTCCTCCAATGTACTATTTTCAACAATTTTAATAAACAAATTTTCATTTGTTGTCAACATCTCCCACTTTCCATGCTTTGCCTTCCATTTCGAAACCTTAAGGGACCCTGGGGAGGAAGGGGTAATGTACAAATCAGCGGTTTCTTCAGAGTTGATTATTTGCTTCAATTCTTCTGGAATGAGCAACGGCTCATCATTATTAGATTGCAATAGACTTGTGGTTGAATTATTGTGGGCCATGACATTAGTGTCAACACTCTTCTTGAAGAAGTAAGTCGATTCCGAGTTTGGCAATGCAAAGGGCAGAGGTAATGACCTTCCAAACGTCGAAGAGGTGGAGCTCAACGGCTGGTTTGACGGCGTGATGTCAGTATTTTTTGGAACAACGACAGAAAGTTCCGGTTTAGAGCTTTTCTTAGGCGCAGCTCTCTCCTCAATGGTTTCTTTAACAATTGGCTCAGTCGCTTCAACCGAAGGCATTTCGGTCTTTGATTTATTTTTCTTGAAAATACTGAACAAAGACTTTCTTCTTTCTTTCTTAGGAGCGCTAGCTGTCACTGTTGAATCTTCATCAACGAGGGAGAGAAACGATGGATTATAATCTTTTCCAAAATTGTGAATATCGATTGCAGAGCCAGCCACATTCGTGTAAACTTTTTGTTGAGGAGGTAACAAATCTGGCAAGGACGCGGATGCGCCTCGGTTTATACCAGGGCCATTGACGATTTCAAAGCAGGTCAGATCGTCATCGTCATATCCCACCAACGACTGGGCATCATCAGCGTAGCCATACTCAACCTTAGTTGAATCACGTTCACGTTCTTTAACAACAAGAGCTTCCTTGTACACCAGGTCACGCGTCTCGATGCCATGATTGGATAATGTCTTTTCCATAATCAATGTTGAGTCTCTTCTCGAACTTTCAGAAAATCTTGATTCGTCAGCGCTTTCAGAACACTCTGAGTTCAATTCCATAGATTTCAAAGAAGGTGAACACTCGCAGTATTCGTCCGAGGAAGCCTCGATCCCAAGGCCGTGGGACATCACTTCCTGAGATGATGCAGCCTTGAAATCAGTGGAAAAGATTCTTTCTAGCCGGTTAGACCAAAATTGGATAACATCACTTGAGCTCTCGATTATCAAGTAGTTATTTTCATCAGAAGTTGTAGGCGATGTTAAAACGATGGAAGAACCAGACACAGTCATGATGAGCTCATTAACTCTGAAAGGTGGAAACAACACATATCTCTTTTCATCAACGTCGGAAAGTTCGAGTATGGCCAACGCATTGAAAGAGGAATTCGCGGCAGGGGTTTTGCTCAAGTTTAACAAGAGAAGCTCAATATTGGCACCATCTAACTGAATAGACTCGCCCTTTGACCTATCAACAATCTGACTTATGGAGAAATGAGCGGATACATTATGCTGGGCACCAAAAGCCTGAACTTTTTCAAACGAAATGTCGTTCAATTTTTCTTGTTCTCGGAGATCAGTGTATGTTTCCAAGATACCTTTAAACCGATGCTTAAAACCTTGTAATTTTTCCACCACAAACGGGTTGCGGATATTAGCCAAGGCTGAATCGATAAACGCTAAGTAGCACCCACAATGCAAAATGGGAGACGAAAAGATCTCCAGGCTAGTTTTTAGCCCAGGGCATTGCACGTATTTTTCGAATACAGCAAGAGCAGTACCCACCCAAAGAATAAAACTGTTCACAAACAGTTTGAAACTGTTCATCTGGGTAGACTCATCCCTTTTCAATTCTTCATGGCAAGTCTGAAGAAGGCTTATGAGTTTGGAGTTATGTGTGCAAAGACCTCTGACCAAAGAGGCAATATGGGCATCTTCCGGGGATGCTTTTGAGGATTTCACGTTAGATAAAACACTTATTAAATTTTCATTTTCCTTGAATTCACATTCAAGAAGAGCATTCACGATGATCGAGACGGACATTGTGACAATTCTTTTAGCGAGGAATGAATCGGGTTGGAATATGAGATCAAAGCGAGTGGATAATGGGATCTGAAATCAGGAATACGAAATTCGCTCGAGAGAACGTAAGTCAAGAGGAAGAAAAAAAAATCTGGTTTAAGGAAAGCCGTAGATTCCGCGATTAGATATGTATTTAATGCTCATTTGCTTCCCTATTTAGTGATAGATGAATATCGGGGTTCTTGTTTTGGTGCGCGAAAAAAAAAAAAAAAAACACGCGACGCGAATCTCTGAAGAAGGAGTCCAGTGGAAATTAGAATCAAGTAATAACGTCCTTGAAGAACAGGTTAAAAACGTACGGATTGTAGCAAAAATTCAATTAGATGTCTAAGAAAATTTCGATAAAAATTTGTGTTCTTACCGACCGTTTATCCAAGAAGATTCAGTGTTTCACCTTGAAATAGGCACATCGTAAGGTGAAAAATCCCGTTTCTCCTCACGCGTCGTATTGACGCACGTCACGGTGGGAGCTTTGTTGCCCGTTTGGTAAATTACACATCCGTTTTGGGAAAGATATATTCCGCCCGGTAATTAACATAGTTCCGGCCCAATGCAAGACGCCAAGATGGCCTTGTGAGGAGAAACAGCAAAGGAGTTGCCAAGTTGTGTACGCGTAATATTGCTTGTCTATTCTATAAAACGTGTTTTACAGATTCAGATGCGAGCGTCCCTGTGCTAGACCTTGAGATCCACCTGTGATAAGTCTGCATTTTTAAGATTTGTATACCATGTCATCTAGATCTAGATGTCTTTCGAGATCATCCAGTTCATAGCGTGGTCCAAACCATCTCCTGTTATACCTGATCCAGAACATACATAGTAATTATCCTGATGTAGTTCTTCCTGTAAACCAAGAGATTGAACCACTGCTGTTTGAACTTTACTCCGCTCTTCCTCTGGGATCATATCAATTTTGTTGATCATGAGTATAAAGTAGGTGCCCACGAGTTGGTCTTGCAATATTACCTTCTCGCGAAGCTCTTGGTACAGCTCTTGTAGTCTCTCTACACTGGTCGCGTCCACCACCCACATGATAAAATCCAGCCGGTCAAAATAGTTACTCCAGAATGCTCTAAGTGAAGTTTGGCCTCCAATATCCCACGCATTGATCGAAAATCCTTTCCAGTCAAACGTCTGGATTTGGAATCCCATGGTAGGAGACACCTCTTTTGGGTCTTGCCCCATAAGATTGCGGATTATTGTTGTCTTTCCTGAGCTATCCAAGCCCAATACAAGGACCCGTATTTCCCGATCCTTTACTTTCTGCTTTCTTATGATAGAGAGTAATCCCATTCTCCACTATTAAGTTGCCGATAGTAGGTGCCGCGCTCACCTAAAACCATTGATTCTACACGTGACGCGTCAGGTCAGAACAGACTTTTGTTTGCTTTTCCCTACAACCCTTATCGGTTATAAAAATGGGAGGATGCTGTCTCAAAAATCCCACAAGAGTAAAAAGCAAGTCACGATATTTGATTTGCAGCGTCTGAAATCTGAAAATACAAAAAGTGTCTCTATCGATCTCACCCGCGATGAAGGCGACATACTTGGTGATGAGAACCCCGCCATTTTATGCCCAATATGTTCGATGAAAATGTCTACGTGGAAAATGGAAGCACGTATTAGTCATGTTGAAGAGTGCCTTTCTATGTTAACGATAAAGGAATCCGAACTGCTGGCCCCTAGCGTTATTGCTAACCTTGAGGAGAAGAATGATGAGATCCAAGCTATCAAAACAGAAAGATTGGTATCTCTCAAAACTATAGATGTCAGATTTAACGGTACTGATAACAATCATACTGAATCAGAGATGACCTCCTATACGACACGAAGCAAAAGAGAACCCACGGAAGGCGACGTCAAAGCACCTAATAGCGTTGTCAAAAAGCCTAAGCATAAAGCTGGAACAACCCAATTGGAAAAGCAGAGCTTCATTAATTCAAAACATAAAGAAAATCAGACAAAAAGAAAGCTAAAACAACCAGAAAAAGCGGATACCAAAGACGTCCTCCTTCCATCTTCACGAAAAATAGAAATACCCGATTTGAAGTTACTTACATTCACAAAAGATAAATCCGAGAATCACGTAATTTCAGTGGATGCATTTTGTTATAAACCGCATAATGATGTTACCCAATACTTCTTATCACATTTTCATTCGGATCATTATGGCGGTTTTACTAAGCGGTGGTGCAGGGAAAGGACAATCGATAAGAAAATTCTATACTGTTCTGAAGTCACGGCAAAACTACTCATGATACGCTATAATGCAGAGCCTGAATTCATTTTCCAGTTGAAAACAAATCTAAGATACAAGGTTTGGTGTTATACCACCGGTTCTGTTGCAAAAACTGAAACGCCGGAGTCTGATAATAATAGCTCGAAAATGGTCTTGGAAGACGGCTACATAGTCGAAGGAGGATTTGAAACTTCTGAAAGAACACCCGGGCTTTATGTGACATCTATCGACGCAAACCACTGCCCCGGTGCAACCATTTTTCTTTTCGAGTCTGTTTCTGTTCGCGGGGAATCCTTATTCTCTCTACATTGTGGTGATTTCCGTGTTTGCAAGACCATGCTCGAACACCCGGCGCTACGGCCATTTCACGTAGGAGAAGGAGGCATGCTCCAGAGTGTTTACCTCGACACAACTTACATGTCACCAACTTACAACTTTCCGTTGCAAGAAACTGTATGTGATGCCGCAGCCACGATGATTGAAAAGTTGGCAGAAAAAGGCGAGTTGTATAATGAATGGCTAGGGAGCACTCTTCAAAGCAGAATAACCGACTTCCTCCTGTTTGCACCCAAAATCAAGAAAAAGAAATTTCTCGTCTTAGTGGGTACCTATCTTATCGGCAAAGAGAAACTAGCCATCTCAATTCTGCAAAGAATGGGGCGCTGCCCTATTTATGTGTCCAATATTAATAGTCGGGGCGACAAGACTGATATCTTGGCTAGTTTTGGAAATGATTACCTTGATGGTGTTCTAACTCAAGATGACATTGGTAGCAATTACGAGGGAGATGTAGTGGTACATCTTGTTCCAATGAAGATTGTGGGTACGGCTGGGGCTATTTCGAGCTACTTTAACCACAATAAGTATTTCGAGCATTTCGATAAATGTATTGGTTTTCGGCCCACTGGGTGGGCTGTGCAAGATTCCCCCAGCCGGTTTGATTCTAACAATCGAAATACGGACCTCCCTCTCGCGACGATTGTAAAAATCCTAAAGAATCGCCCAAGCTACACCTACATGGACATTTTGGGCCAAAAAAGGCCACAGAGCGATAAATCGTTGGACAAGCCGACGTTCAAGATCTATTCGCTTCCGTATAGTGAGCACCTGTCTTTTCGCGAACTTTCGTTTTTTGCATTGTTGCTCAACATAGAAAAAATTATACCTACAGTGAATACGGAACGGGAGCTGAGCCGCGCTGAGATGGCTCTGATCATCGAGCAATGGGAAGCTGGTCGAATTACTCGAATGAATAGCATAAACGGCGAGTGCCGGGATAGCCACGGTCTCGGTTGCCTCACATTAGCCAGTCTCTAGTAGAGTGGTTTATGCAGGAATTCTCGCACAAGGTTATACACAATTGGGTTCTAGGTGACGTATCAGTACCACTTTCTAACACCAAATGGCTGCGTTACTGTGGAGATCTACCCCAAGATCTACCAGATTTTGTTTGACATGCCTATTCACGGTCTCATTGGCTATATTGACATTGAAACTCTACTCAAGGCGAATTGACCCAGCAGATGCCAGCCAACCTCCTCTTCTGGCCCTTGTTGTTCCTTTCTTGCAATTGGTGCCCAGATATGCAATTTTCTACCCGTGGGTGTTTGTGACCGCTATATTTTCTGAAGTGAACATCTTTTCCTTTGCGTTGTCTGCGGTAGTGCTTTCCATTGCCACTGGGTACGTGGAGAAGTTCTGGGGCTACAAGGAGGTCATTAAGTATGTCTTGTTGGTGGGAGCCCTTACCAACTTGTCTACCGTGATCGTGACAATCGTCAGTAACATATTTCGTGGCGATGTGTCTGGAATGGACTTGCCGTTGGGCGGGGGAATATCGTACGTGTTTGCGTTTTTGGTGGTGATAAAGCGGCTCATTCCGGAACACAACGTGGTTCTTTTCCAGGGCTTGATCAACTTCCGCATTAAACACTTGCCATTTATTTCGCTTGTGGTGGTAGCCGTCTGGTCTGCTGTCTTCTCCACGTTGTATCCTGTGGTTCCAGCATTGTTTTCCTTCTTTATTGCCTATAACTACCTACGCTTTTTCCAGGCAGTATCTGTCGACCCACTCTTGCCTACCACTTCTAGCGGCGAGGAAAATAACATTATTGTCAGAGGAGATGCCTCGGATGCGTTCCAGCTTGTGGAGTTCTTCCCTAGTGTGGCCAAGCCATATCTTGCTGTGGTAATTAATGGCATTTACGACGTCAGTGTACTCTTAGGCGTGATCGCTCCATTCAATGAAGAATTTATCGAGCAGAGTAACCTCAGAGTGCAGAAGTTGAGCGAGCGTGTCAACCAGTCGAATAAGCTGATTGCCAACTCGGTGGCGGAACGGAGAAGACAAGTGGCACTTCAGGTCATTGAAGATAGAATGAACGGATCCACTTGAGACACAGTTTAAATTTCTTCCCCCCGCCAACATTTTCGAAATCACAATCATTTATAGTTTCCAACTTTGTACAGATAGCTCAGACACTGCACCTTCAGCCTCCTGTATATCCCGCTATCGTTTCGGGTTCAATTATTACAACTTACAGCCCATACTTCTTCTGTTATTCTCGGTATCTGCCGTCCGACCTCAAATAACCGATAAAATTTCACAAAATTGGGGCCAAAAAATCCACGCCGGGCCACTGCAGACGCATAATCGATGTGATAATCCGCGAGCGTGTCCCTGATAGTGCTGGATCGAAAACAAAATCATCCTGCACTGTGCCTGTCACATTCTCAACGTCATATGGGAAAACAAAAAACCTTTATCCACACCTCGAGCACGTTTTTTATCCATGCTTGGAGGGATCAAATTTCGACCCAAAAGCTCCAAAGCGGGCCACAAAGAGTTTACGGGCTCTTTGCCTATGCCTGCTACCTTTAAGAGCATCAAGACCAGCAAAGAAAACCGTTTGGGGGCTCTAGTCCTATTTTGCATATTGTTGTGGTTTTTTAACCCGTTTTCTCTCCTTATGCATCTGCCGAGTTCGAGCAACTATCCGAAGCCACATCCATATAGTACGACCGAGGTAAAAAGATCCACTTCCAAATACATTTACCCGCCGATTGAAGATGCTCCTACCCTCAAAAAGATGGGCATTTCTCAATTGTTTAGAGAGACAAAAAGACCTGATCCCAACGTCCCAGGGCTTGACGTGAGTTTCATCGAGTCTTTAAATGTACTTGATAATCCAAATGTGGCTAAACAGAAACAAAAGGAGGAAACGGATAACCTTATCTCCGTTACCAATAGGGCCAGAAATGCATTCAAGAACCAAGATAAGGTGGTTTTCGGACCCAAGAGCGGCAAAAATTACCCCAAGGTGATCATTGTCACCGCCATTGATTTCGATAGGTATTCCATGACCTCCTTGGCCGCGCTTGTTCAAAACAGAGTTAACTACGCCCATGAACAAGGCTACGGGCTCTATGTCCGTTGGTATCAGGAGTTTGCGGCCGTCATGAATTCCAAAACTTTTCTCAACAATAGGGAAAGAAGCAAGTGGGCTAGAATCTACTGTCTTAGAAGTGCCATGTTTGCCTTTCCAGAAGCAGAGTGGTTTTGGTACCTTGACCAAGACGGTATGATTATGGATTACCGTGTTAACCTTCTAACCCTGTTATTGGACAAGAAGTCGATGGAAACTAATATTCTCAAAGAAACACCTATCATCCCACCCGATGGAGTCATCAAGACCTATAAGAATTTGCAACCGGAGAATATTAGATTAATCATGACCCAATCAGAATCCCTGCTTGTGACAAACACTTTCCTTGTGAAGAATGATATTATTGGTCGGGCAATCGTGGATTTCTGGGGCGACAAGTTAAATTTGAACTACAATAATTTCCCAAACGGCCCTGACTCGGTTATGACCCATGTTTTGCAATGGCATCCGTTTATCTTGAGCAAGACTGCTATAGTTCCATCGCGGTTGTTTAACTCCATCCACACAGCACAAAGCTTAGATCCAGCTAAGCAAGCCACGGATAAAGTTCATTACTTTCCAGGAGACTTTGTTGTACAGTGGAGTTGTAAGGGTGACGACTGTGACCAATTGGTGAAGAGGTACGGTGTCTTGTTACAAAATAAGTAAATAAGCAATAAAATACATTAAATGTACAAATTGAAACAAAGAGCCAAGTAAATCAAAAAAAAAAATATGACTAACCATATTTAGAACGGCTTTGTAGTGTATGGGTGATGGTCAGAAGGTGTAAAACTCCAGAAGGTGATCTTGGCACCATCGGTACTCCACCAAGAGGAAACCTTTCCAGTGTCGTTGTGCTTGGTGCCTCTAGGCTGGAAGATACCTGCGAATGTTCCAGTCAATGTGGTACCGATGTTCTTATTCACGAAACGGGAAGCGATCGCTGGGGCAGCAATAACGATCACGAAGAGAACCAAGATGCCGAAGTACAATGTGCAGTACTTTCTGACCATTCTCTTTCTCAACTTCGCTTGCTTCAAGGAATAAATTGGAGGTCTGATAAGTCTCGAAGGCTTCAACCAGAACAACATAGTGGAGTGCCATCTGTCAATCATTGGAATGAGCAAGATAGGTAATTGAATGAACAAAATGATGTGGGCTAAAATGAAGTCACCGGCGAATTCAGACATTTCAATTGTCTTGGCGCAGAATTCTCTCGATGGTTGAGTAAAAGCCATCCAACCCATACCACTTCCATACCACTTACCAGTCCAGAATGCAGTGTTGGACTTGTCATTCTTAAACTCTCTGGTCAAGAAAAGCAAGGTCATAAGCTTGAACAAAGATCTCTCAATGTAAATAGCAGTAACAAGACCCAACAACATTCTGGCGAAGTCGAAACCTTCCAAAACCCAAAGAACAATAAAGAAAACCAAGTGAACGATAACAGCGACACCATGGGCAACACCAGCAATAACAGCACCGGTCTTCTTGCAGCACAAACCCAACATTGGACCAGCACAACAAGCCAAGCCAACACAAACAGCCAAACAACCCATGTTGATAACCACAGGCCCCAAAGAGCAAATGATAATTCTTGCGACAGAGTTCACCTGAATAGGATCAGTGGAGTCTCTGCCAGACACTTCCCACTTAGTAACACCAGTCTGGGCGTTAATATAAGTGTACGCAACGAACAAAGCAGCAGTGTAGAAAATACATGGTAAGAAATCAGAGAAGAGCACATTCGATCTGTGAGCTCTGCTAGTATCACCAGCAGACTTTTCAGAGATATCTCCAGTCAACTTTCTCTTGAAACCGGTAATACGAGATCTGGAAAGTTTGACATATCCAATCCACGAGTTTCTGTGCCACTTGGAGTTACCACGAGACATCCATCTGATGAAGTCACGGTAGTCAATGAAGAAATCTTCCCAAGCAAATTGATGAGGATTGAACAAAAATGGAGAAATGATTAAAGCAGACAACGAGGCCCAGAACCACAATAATGGTGCTTGCCAGTGAGAGACAGAGCCAAACAAAATGATCAACATGGATCTACCACCCATGTAAATGGAAGAGTCGGCAAATCTGGAGAACAAAATGGAGTATGGAATACGCGAAGTGGCGAAACCTCTTCCTGTCGAAATATATCTGGCACCACCGACTGTCAAATCGATGAACAACGAAGTAGAGTAAATCTGAGCAAGGAAAACTTCGAACAATGGGGACAAGGAAACAAAATGTCTGCAGAATCTCTGGGTAGCCTTCCAAAGACCTCTTTCAATCAATTCTTGCACTGTCAACGGAATGAAAGAAATGAAGAAAACAATGAAAATAGACAACGTGTAACGTCTAATCCAATCCACGGCAGGGTCCAAGTTGTAACAACCGTAAGGCTTCAAGACATCAGTGATTGGAACATTCTTGTTGTAATCACAAAGAATAGCTTCATGGGCCAAGGCATTCAAATTAGCCAAAACCAACATGAAACTCTGCAAAGACAATTGAATAAACAAGTTATTGATATGGAAACCAGGGTGACCATAGTAGAAAGACAAGAATCTGTCCAATGGCAACTGTGTAGACAAGTAGTAATATTCTCTGGACAACATTTGTTCACCCATACCAGCACCAATCTTGGTGGTGAAATTACAGATGGAACCGAAACCCATATCTCTACCCTTACCACATTGGTAGTATTCACAGTGCTTGATTCTTCCACCTCTCAACATCGCAGTCATACCAGCATAAATATCTTCGTTCAAATGCAACCCTTTTTGTGCCTTAGAAACACCTCCTCTTGTGAACATGAAAGTTGCGTTCAAGAAATCAGGATGGCCATAATGCAATTTACCACCGATTTGGGCCAAAGTTCTAGCAAACAAAGTACCGAAAGTCTGTTCCTTACCAGCAGCAACATCACCCAATACACCCGAGTTCTCGGAGAAAATATATTCTCTGGCACCCAAAATGGCAACAGGAGCCTCCTTCTCTTCTTTGTTGTCTTTCAAGTTTGGAGCGTATGGGTTGACATGTTCAACGTTCAATTCTTCGAATTCAGCCAAAACAGATCTGATCTTCAAACATTCTTCAAGGTAGTTGTCTTGATTAGCATCGATCAATTGAATGTATTCACCTCTGTGGAAAATAAGAGCATGATTCTGGTTATCAGACTTACCATCACCCAAAATTGGGTTACCGGACAATTGGATTCTAAACTTAGGACGACGTCTGCCATTTTCTAAAACTTCACAGTGACCATCAATCACAGCGGAATAGACACGGGGTTCTTCCTCCTCGTTCAATGGAGGCTCTTCGTCCAAGTAGGCAATCTGCAAGTCAGGGTAAGCTCTCAATAAGAATTCAGCATTTTCCATTTCATCTTCCTTGAATTTAGTCATTCTTTGCATGGAGACAATAAACTTGAATTTTCTTCTAGCCATCTTCTCCAATGCCATTTCCAACCCTTCAGGATCGCCACCGAAGTATTGAACCAATTCAGGGTTCTCCACACGATACAATAACTTAATAGCTCTGGCATAGTTCATGAAACCAGAAACAGTACGGTACAAAGTTTGGGATCTCAAAGAAGCCCAAATTCTAGTTCTCAAAGTGTACTCTGGAGCAGCAGACTTGAAACCAATACAATAGAACGGCAAGTCATCAATCTTAGATTTCAAACCATTCTCGTCTTGTCTTTCTTCTTCGTCACCGTTTTCGAATGCAGCGGTTTCTTCAGCCAAAATCTTAGTATCCTTGACAAAGCACTCCCATTCAACAGGATGCAATTGCTTTAAGTATTCCAACAAGGTCACTCTGGAGAACTGGTCATCTTCTCTGATAATCTCTCTCAAAGATAATAAGACCTTCTCAGAGTAGTGAGGGGTAAAAACGGTAAAGGTAGGCATGTTGTCAACTGGCAATGGCTCCAAAATTGGGGTGGCCAAGGACTGAGCAAAGAAACTGATACGTCTCTCGGCCTCAGAATTTCTTGGGAAAAACTCCGTGTCGAAATTGTTATCATCCTGAGAAACGAAGAAAGTTGGCGCCCTCAATGTTCTCTTTCCTTCAATTTCAGAAGGAACTTGGTGGTACAATAACTTTTGAACATGGTCAATCGCCAACAAATGCTCTCTGTACATAGAAATGACAATAGCGTTCCAAACTTGCGAGATCAACACCTTTGGTTTGTACTTGATTTCCATTTCAGTGGTAGCCAAAATCTTGGAGTAAATTCTCTTTGGTAATCTGGTGAAGATGTTTCTCCATGGGGTCAAAATAGAGATACCCAAGTAGAAAGAGCGGCCAATGGAAAACACACAGTTACAAAGAATGTACCACATGTAAGTATCCAAGAAGAACAACAACAAATCAACCAAAATCATCAAACCCAAGACAATTTTACTCTGTTGCTTACACAACTTGTCGCTAAACCAGTATTCACCATTACATCTCATGGTCATGGTGGACAAATTTCTGATAGGATCTCTCAAAGACAAAGTCAAAAAGAAATAAGATTCAGAGAACTTGGCGGCGAAAACGGTGGTCCAAAGGAGGTAGGACATCCACATGTCCAAACCCTTCAATTTGTAAAAGTTAGCGGTAAATGTCTGAGAAGCCATGTATCTTCTAGACTTCTTTTGCATGTAAGAGGTAAATAAACCACCCAAAGGCATCACAGCAAAGAAAAGCATGGTAGCCACAGCAATAAAGAAGCCCACAATGGAAACGACATGAGCGGATTTCGAAACAGCCTGCAACCCAGCCCAGTAAAATGCGTAAACAACTGGTACAAGGTTAAGCAAGAAAATCAAACCCAAGAATACCATACGACGGGTCAAGTGCTGGGCACCAGCCCATTCTCTAGGGACAAACATCCATTCAAAAAGAGTAGCGCAGATTTGAATGAAGGACGCGATAATACCTCCAATGGCAGGAGCAGCCCACTTGGAAGAAGCAGTTGGTTGATTGTTAAGAGTCTGAACGTAGTGTTTGGTGTACAACGTTGGGGAGTTGTAAGATGTGTAAAACCAATACATGACAACGTGAATAACCCAGATTCTGTTGAAATTCGTGACAAAGTGCAACCAGGTTCTGATCTCTTTGTATGTCTTAAAGAACACATTTGTCCATTCAACTTCACCCATTCTCAAGTATCTTTCCTCTTGAGGAATATCAATCAAACGGGTTCCATCCAGAAGAATAATTCTGGAGATACCTTCTGGGTACCAGAACAATTGATTAACATCATCGTAACCAATAATCTTGTTGTGGTCCTTCTCACGCTTGACAAATCTTCCGTCATAGATTTCGTAGACTTGGGATCTCAAGAATCTGTAAATTGGTGTTACAGTTCTGTTCAAGTAGTCACCTTCTGGGACTGGTTCTTGTCTTTGTTGGCATTGGGGAGACAATAAGTAGTCCATAGCGGTTTTGTAGATGTAACAGAGACATTCTGGGGTGAAACGAACTTGATTGGCTTCGCCCCACAATAACAAGTAGAGCGCAATGTCTCTAACTCTCTCCTCTGGAGTCAAGACATTCATCTTAGCCTTCCACTTGATCTCGGCGGCATCCAAAGAGTAGTCGCCTTCCAAGTCGTTGGCCAAAGCGTCCATATCTTCACCGTGCTCTTCCGCTGCCTTTCTGGCCTTCTTGGACTTCTTAGAAGCCTTTCTGGCCTTTCTACCGATCTTGCCCATCTTCATGTTGGCAAAACCAATGGATTCATCCAAATCCTGCTGAGAAGCAAAAAACCACTTTCTATAGTTGGCATTCTCACCACCAATGTAATCTGCGTGCAACGACAACAATGCTTGCGCAGGGGACATACGGGAAGCTCTAGAGTCCAACAAAGTCATGAAGTAGTCAAACATGTTTCTCATGGAGTCTCTTTGGAAACCAAATTTGTTGGTTAAGTCAATGAAAACGTCCTCAATGTGCTCAATCTTAATAGGGGCTTGAGGATCAGCGGACCAAGCTGGGTATGGCAAGTTCGATGACAATTGAAATTGAGTGGGGTCATAGTTTGGGTTTGCTCCATAAATAGGAGTAGACGCACCCGAGGATCTAGCACCACCATAGCTCATTTGCGAGGGGGTGTACTGGGTACCATATTGGTCGTAGCCAGAAGCACCTGGATTTTGGCCACCATAGCTGAAGTCAGAAAACGCCTCAGGGTCGGCGTTGTAGCCGGCCGCGCCTTGTTGACCATAGTTTTGGTATCCCTCCATGTCGTACGGTTGTTGTTGGTACTGTTGGTTAGGGTCGTAGAACTCACCACCTTGTTGGTATTGAGCTTGGCCCGTCTCGTCATATGGACCCTGCTGGTAGTATCCTTCACCTTCAGCAGCGCCATGCTGTTGGTTCGGATCGTAGTAGTTGTGATTGTTATCGTAAGACATCTTCACAAGGTTAGTATAAACGAACGACTAGAGAGAAGTCTCGATAAGATGTGCGCCACTAAACTGATAAACGGGGGAGACGGCCGGGGAAAAAAATGAACAGAGAGAAAAAAAATGACTGCGGTAGAAAATGAGACAATAGCAATATGAAAGAAGTAAAATGTCCCACTGGAGGCTATAGGCAGTAGCAGATCAAAATGAACCGAAAATCCTGGTTCGGCGCGACGTCTCATGCGGCCACGGAAAAAAATCCTGTTAGGCCGATGGTGCAGAACAAAACCAAGCTCAACCGGAACCAGAGATTATTACACGCAACAAACAACGGTATCCCAGTATGGGCTTTTGGTTATTCGCGGCCGCGGCGACAGATCACGTCCCGTGCTAAATTTGGCACATCCAAAAAACACCATACCGACCCGAGTGTCCCTTGTTCCTGCAGGATCAGAGAAGGCTTTTCCTCTCTCCATAATCCTCACGGTGCAAGCTCGCCCGGACCGCCAGCAATCAGAGACAGTACAGCAGTCAGGAATTCCGACGGCCGTTGTAGTATCACTAAACCCACGACGGCGTCACCCCCAACGGCTGTGTGCCTCATATCGGCCAGGTGCAATAGTATTGCTGCGCCCACTCTCCCCTCCTGCACACACCGGAAAAAAAGAAATGGATAGGACGGACAGTGCCCAAATCGGGCGTTCCGCCCAGAAGCGACCCTTAGAAGGGCTGGGGTGTAAAACGGTAGCAGATTGCAGCGGTTGATTTAGTGTACACTGTGTCGGTGATGAGAGAGAGGCGTGCGTTCCGGTCTGCGGAAACCAGAGCTCGCTACTCCAACAGCGCCGAGTATAATGGGCGGAGGGGTCTCAAGAAAGCGCAGGGTGATCTATATTGCAGAAAAGCTCAGTTATTGGCGGTCCGCTGTGGTGAGACGAGGTTCCAATGTGAAGTTGTTGCGGTATGGCTAAATCAATGCCAGGAGCCTCCTATTCGGACAATCAGGAAGAAAAGCGCGGGGAGGAAAAAAGGGGATGTCTTATCGATGCTTCAATAATGGGATCACGGCGCCCGAAGCGCCGCGAAACGTAGATGGTAACATACCTTTCGATAACTGTACAGCGACGAGAAGAAAAGAAGAAGATCCAGATCCAGAAAAGCTGCGGATCGATCTAGCGGTCGACACGAGCCTCGCACGACCAAAAAACGCGCCCTAGGCCAGTGGCAAGGACGGTGTAGAGCGTTTTCTGCGCCTATGCGGAAGTGTATACCATGACAGAAGTCTGCCCCTGTGCCTAATTCAAATCGGGAAAAATGATATGGGCGATAACCACGCACAGTGGCGCCGAAGATAACTGCCCAGGCTGTCTACTTGAGGTGACGGATTTCAGGTCGACCATGTCTTGCCAGATGCTACGGAAAGGTGACAGAACGCGGAAACCCGCAACAATTGCTGAGTGTATGTTGCAGTATGCCACCTGAAACGCTGCCGGCCGCGCTACTACTAATTCATGCATTAACATTGCTAATCCACACTTGTGTGGCCATGTCGACGCCTTCAAACTACTAAGTAGTGAAGCCGATACATGTAGAGGACGCAAAGTGGGGCGGATATTCATGAATAATATTTATCCTGAGATTTAGAGCCTCGAAATCATTTGAATATTGGCGTGAACATTCTCGTTTAGAACCACCATCACTTCCGGTCCGTATACAAAATGCATTGCACACTCATTGCATACGCTTTTATCTGAGATGATTAACAAAATGGAAAACCAATCAAGACGGGAATATCATGGCTTGACAATGATATTGAATTATTTGATGACTTAGTGCAGTGGTCCGTGCCGAACGCGCATATATCTCTACTTCGTCTCCGGATGTCTGTATTCACGATCTACTCCGACCAACCCAAGTCGCTCAACTCCTTACGGATGTCGTCCTCCTTGTTGATTTTGCTCACTTGCGTGTCCTCTAAGAACTCGCCCTGTGCCTGCTTCATCTTCAACGTCTCTATGGCTCGGAGCTTCTTTAATAACGACCTAATCTTCTTCTCTTCCAAAGACACAACACCGCCCACAACAGTAGCGGTGGCCTCGGCCTCTGGTGTAGCCGTCTGCGGCTCTGGGGTTCCCGCCGCCTTCTTGGCCTCACGCTTCTTTCTGTTTTTGGCCGCAGCCTTCGACTCCTTAGGAGCAGCCACTACGACACCGGGCACAACTTTTCTGGCACCAGAACCCGGAACAAATGCGGGAGAAGTTCCGGCAGCACCAACGCTACCTTGTAATTCTTTTTGGTACAAGGAGGTCGCTGCCGAAGTAGCGCCAGAGGATCTCGCATGTGGAGGTCTGTAGGCACCGGTCTTCTTGACGGCTCCGCCACCACTCAAAGCAGCCTTCTTGGCAAGGAACTCCTTGGCAGAAGGATGTGGCTCGGGACACGCCTCCAACTGTCTCAAGGCAGGGAATTTCTCAATGGGCTGGGGTTTCCACGAAATGGTGAACAACTCAGGGTACTCTCTAAAGTACACCAACTTTCCACTGGCGTGCCACACTTTCAATCCGTTGTCCACTCTCAATCTTGGAGAGGTTGTGGCGGTCAAGATAAAGCGGCCACAAGGCGACCACTCGCACACTGAGGTGTTAGATGCTTCGAACGTGCACACCTTGGCGAACTTGTCCTGGCGGTCGTACACATCCACTGTACCTTGCAAGTTACCAAAACCAGCCACCAATACGTATCTGCCATGAGGGGAGTACAATATGGTGTTTCTAGGGGCGGTGGGCAACGAATAGATGGAGTTGCCGCGCGCGTCGAAGAAGGTGGTCTCCGATGGCATGTAGCCGTAACTCACAGCGAACTCACGGGCCGATGGCGACCAGGTGATGTCATGGATGGGTCCCTCTCTCTTCAAGTCGATTCTCTCGTAAGAACCAGCAATGCCCAACAAGTACAAGTTGGTCTCACCGTAGTACGACTTGTTACTGGTGTCGTGGTCAGTAGAGGCCAATGCCAACAAGGCAGTGCCCAATGCATTCCACTTCAACTGGCACTTCTCCGCCTTGAAAAACGACTTGGAGCAGATTGGCTGGTTGAAGCTTGGAATGTTGTAGATCAACACTTGCGCTGGCTTGCCGCCCTTCTCGGGGATGAAAACAGCCACTGCGGGATTCTTGCCTGGACTCAACTGGAAGTTCTGGAACGATGCACCGCTGTCCTGCAACTTGAACTTGTACGACGGCTTCTTGATGTCAAACTTGTCTGTGGTGTCGTAAAAATGAATTTCTTTGTTATTGAAGTTCTTGGCCATGAACTTGCCGTCCTGGGTGAACTGTGGCTTCCATCCGCCCTGATGCTTGTTGGACCACACGGTGGCAACCTCCTTCTTCTCCACATCATACACCATCACGTTATCCGACCACACTCCGCTCTCCTTGTCCAACAAGGTGGGTTTCGTCCAGAGCGCCAAGTAGCGCCCGTTGGGCGAGAAATGCAAATCAAACGTGTCCTGGACATCGATGGTGGCCACCACTTCGTCGTTGCTGGCCTTGTCTTCGGTAAGGACCAACGTAACGTGCTTGGGCTGTGTATAGGCAAAATACTGGCCATTAGGACTATATGTGGCACAGCGCACTTCTAGGGTAGGTTTGGGGAACGTGGTGATCTCCTCAAAGTTTTGTACCAAATCAACCGATTTTGGCTGACGGCCTGTGGTGGTTAGTACGGGAATCGATGGGTGGGGGTTTCTCCACGGGCGTAATAACCGCCGGGTGCTGTTTTCCAGCACCGGGGATGGGTGTGGCCGGTGGGGACAACGCGGCTAAGACTCATATGGGACACATACAGTAGAATTGGGTATCTAACGACATGACGGGTGATCGAATTGGAGTCGGTGAAAAGAGAAAAGACAGGACAAAAAAGTCTTGGTCCGGCGAAAATTTTTGGGCGCGAGCACACCTAGTCTGAGGAACACTATTTCGGGCCCTATTTTGCTGATGCCGAACACACTGTCAACACACACGCGGAGCAACGGCTGTTGCGCCGGTAGACGCTACGGTTTTATTCTGCTATGAAATGTATATTTGTCATTAAATGTTCGTGTATGACTGAATCACTGATTTTCGTCACATTCACTCATGCAAAGGTGCTTCGGCTGGGCGATAGCCTAAACTGTACGCGTTATCAAACCATTCCTTGGGCGAGCCCTGAACAAGGCCCATTTGGGCGTATGTTCCCATCACGTAATATGCTTCAGGGTAATTGAATTCCTTGATCGCTCGTTCGCACCACATCACGGCCTTATCCACGTCAGGGACGGAAATGTGCTTGCTTTCGTTGTTGGAGCCTCTCATGAACCACCGACTGATTCCCAAAAGCGCCTCCGGGTGCCGCTTAAACTTAAGCGGAGATGTTGACGCCTTGATGAACCATTGGATCGACTTGTTGGGGTTGTAGCGACGGTTCAACTCACCGTTTTCGTAAACAAATCCCAACTTCACTTGCGCTTGGAGGCAGTGAAGTTTTGCCGCTCTGTTGTAGAACGACAAACTCTTGGCGTACTTGACGGGGGCGAGCTCCACGCATTCCTTGACAAACTCATCGTCGATAGAGAGGTTTCCGGGATAAATACCTTCGTAAATCTTGCCCAACTGGAACAGGGCCAAGCCCACAACCTCCTCGAGCTCGTTTCTGTCGAACCCGCTGAGCACAATATCCTTGGAATTCATGTCTGTCTCGGACAAGTTCCGCAAGTACTTGAAAAACTTGGTCAGGCGACTGCGAGCGTCGGTCAAGTAGAGCATCGCCACCTGGTAAATAGCACGGTTGAACCCCATTCTTGCCGATTCTTTGTAATGCATCATGGCCAATTCGTATCTCTCCTCGGTGTTTTGTTGCTCGTACAAGTCACCCAACTGGAAGTGAGCCTTGAAAAATCCGGGGTGAAGGTCGATACACCGAAGCAAGAACCTCTCAGCCTCCGCATCATCGCGCATAACGCCAAAGTCCTGCTCGTACTTGTAGGTGTACTCTTGTTTAAAAAGACACCCTTGGAGGTAGCACGCTTCGGCAAGGATCTTCATGTTCGCGTGGTCCTTCAGGCCATCGAGCTCTTTGAGAAGCTTATGAAGATGGGTCAAAAACGACTTGATGAAAAACTGTTTGTTGGCGTGCGATTGTTCCGAGGGAATACTCTGGCCCCGGATATTGATGTAGGAGTAAAGCTTGTAGTTGCACCCCTCCAAGAGCATCTTCACCCACTTTAACCGGTACTCGAGGGTCTTATTGCCGGAGGCTATGACGTTTCTCAAGTGGATGAACTCCTCAATGGCGGCATTGATGGTGGCGTCAGAGGACTTGGGAGGCGGTGGAGACGGACTGGAGTTGAACAGCGCGCCCGCGGGGGTGTAGCCCGGCATTTGCATCTGCAGCATTTGCTGGAGCTGCTGGAGCTGCTGGATCTGCTGCTGAATCTGCTGCAAGTAAGCCGCATTCTGCACCGGGAACGACGCGATGCTGTGGCGGGCGAGGTTGGGGCCGGGCGCAGGGTGGTACGCACTGCCAAATTCAGGTGGCGGTGGGCCCGTCATGGGCGGGATGAAGCGGCTGTGGCGCGACAGATTGGTCTCGGTGCGGATAAGGCGGCGCGAGCCACCAACCTTGAATTTCTTTTCGCTCTGGAGCGAGTTGAACGACTTGGCGGAGTCGCGCGACGACGCCCGCGACAAGTCGCCAGCACCGGAGTTCCACTGCGGCGCTGGCATAGTTTCTGCCGCTGTAGGGGCCACCAACTCGGGCGGAAGAATCGTTTCGGTGGCGACGGTCGGCTCCTGTGCCAATGATGATGGGCCCGCAGCATCGGGCCGTTGGTCGCTTTGCAACTGCTCCTCAAGCTCACCGCTCTCGTTGAAGAAAAACGCCTCGTAATCCGAAATGGCCAGGTCATCGAGTGCGAGGGCCAGGAGGCTGTGGGCAAGCAGCTTGGGGTGGGGGAGCAGCCGTGGAGGCGGACGCACCGCCCCCAAGGGCTGGGCCTCGGAGAAGTCGTCGCCTTCCGCATCCTCAGGCGCAACGGGCTCGGCCGCGGCCACGTTGACGGAAATAGCGCGGGTGGACGGCGCCGATATGTGGGAGGCGGCACCGATGTGTGACGTGGAAAAGGACCGGGTGCTGCGGATGGTGGACTGGCGGGACTTCTTCAACACGCTGCTCTTGTGCGACATGTTGAAGCCGTGCTGGAAGCCGGCGCACGGGGGCGACGCCGGCGTGTCCAAGGCAGAGCCCGAGCCCCGCTCCGACAACCCGGACACCATGCGCAGCGACAAGGCGCGGCGGTGGAGGTTGGTGCCACCGGAGGCGGCATGGGCCGGCGGCGCGTGCTTGGCCGCAGCCAATGCCGCGTAGTACTGTTTCCACTGCTCGTAGTACGGGTGGGACTTGGCAGTTTCCAGATCGCTCTCGTACTCCGAGCCGGTGTCCACGTTGGAGTAGTCGTCGGAGTAGCTCACGCCCAGGCCGTGGGAAGTGTTAGCAAAGTCCATGGAGGAGGTGCGGGGCGGTGGCTGGAGGGACGCGGCGGCGGCAAGGTTAAACCGCAGCGGCAGCGCCGGGAACAGGGGCGCGAGCGACGCCCGCGACTGGGGCGACGGAGGCGCCAGCGACTCGTCCGGGAACGCAACCGGTTTGGCGGACATGTAGCTGCTATGGCGGTAGGAGGGAGGTATGTCGGCGGCGGTAGGGAGGTGGGGCTTTGCCGCCGCGAGCGGGCCGTAGGGACCAGGTCTAGACGCGGGCGGTTTCACCATATCTTTGCGGTGAGAGTCCTGGGACGAGTAGGACGACGCAGACGCCGTCAGCAGAAACTCCGACGCTTCTGTGACGGACGACTCCGACCGGTGGTGGAGCTGGGTTCGCTTGGTCAGCTGGAGCAAACTGAAACGCTTCGGGTCGGACTTATTTTTGCTGAAGAGTCCCATTGTCCGCGGGCATTGGTGATGTGGGGGACAGAAGCAGAGGGCCAGGTGGAAGCGGCGGTGAAAGCAACGGTGGGGGAGGTGGGGGCAGCGGCGATTTCTCTGGAGGCGGGAAGAGCGGGAGAGAAAGTCTTTTGTAGCGGTGACGCGGGGCGACGACGGGTGCTCTATGGTCAAACCAAAAAAAAAAAAAAAAAATTGCTAATGTAATTAGTGGTGCATGTCCAATTCGCACCCGATGGGGCATAGAAATAAACAAAGATGCACCACAATCAGCGTCGCTTAGCCGCGGCGCGGAAAAAGCTTCTTTTAATAGCCTTTGGGTCTAGGCACCACCTCCGCCTGTGCCGCGTCCAGGGCGGCGCTTACATCCATGGGGTGGAAGGGGGGTGTCCGGCATTGGATAACTGCCGCCTCTTTTTCACTCTACCCCCTCCAGTCGCCAGTCGGTTTGTTTGCCAACGCCGACGTGAATGCTCCGATGGTACCCGCACTACGGACGATACACACCGGGGAGCCGGTAAAGGCACGGAACTGACATGTGTGCAGGCCGGCGCTGGATCAGCCGGGGTCCGTCTACGGCGGAAATTGGTGGGGGGCCGCTGGATCACGGCGAGTCCATTTGCCTCTGCACGGGCTGGGACAATTGCTGGCGTAAGCACCGGTCGCATCCAGTGGTGCAGGCGAGGCCACTCCGAGAACGAAAAATAAAAATAGCCTGGTGCTTCTGCCGCTGCGCGGGCCAATCCTGGCATATCTCCGTCCTATGAGCTTGGCTGCGACTGCGCTCCAAATGCGACTTTAAGCTCGGCCGCGTAAATATGTCGCCTTCGTTCCAGCCTGTGGATCCCGGCCCAAGACAAGCATTCTGCAGGCGAGCCGGTATTTTCCCCTTCGGTGCCGATACACATGTCGCGGCCCAACCGCCAGTGTTCCTCACCTATACCTATGGTCAAGGGCGCTGTCGTAGTAAAAGGGGTGGTTGGGGCATAACCAAGGACCCAAGGCAGGAAGTAATGCACTCACCCTCGGCGAACACCAACCTAAACGTCACCGATTGCACTCCTCCATTGGTGTGATGGAACGCCGCTGTGAGGTCCTGCTGCTTTTCGAGCGAGTGGCGGAATTATTACGCTCCTAAACGTGTGGTTGCCTCTTCGGAAACGGGCAATATCCATCTTGTGTGCAAACCGGTTGCACCTGTATTGTGCGCCAGTCCTGATTGTTCGTGCGGGTATTTCTTGGCGTAGTGGAAGCGATGGTGATGCGGCTCGATGGTGATGCGGCTCGATGCTGAGGTGACTCGATGGTGATTGCGGCGATTGACAGCTCCAAATTGTCGTCTTGGGATTAGTAGGTTGATACAATGGACACACCCACTGCCGTTTACAGAAATCTAGTGCGAATACGTAATTTCAACAATAAGCCCAACCTGCAATTGGAAGAGAAAAAACCCAAATTGACGGAAATTTCCGAAAGGAGATATATGACGGCAGCCGGTAACAGAAGCCCATACTTGCTACGCCCTAGCTGTGTCCCGAGCTCAGTCGGTTCAGTGGTGCTACGGATCCATCAAACGCAGGAACGGAGGAAGCATCCATTGGCACAGTTGACGTACGGTGGGGGCACAGGTACACAGTTCGTTCTATTAAATTAATCGGCGTGGTTACGTAGCAGTAATGTATAAATAAACAAAAATAAACGCGGTTACCCCGAGGTGCCGTCGATACTCAATGTCCTCCTGCAGTGGCAGGCCCAAAATCCAACCAGTTCCAATTGTTCCTATTTGCATGACCGGGGTCGTCAATTAAAATCTCATCCGTCGCCTCCAAGCCGTTGAAGTTAAACCCGGAGTCGCCAAAGTCGTTGTTGGTGTGGATATCCTCGCTACCAATGACAAACGACTCCAGCTGGAACAAGTTCATGTTTAGTAGCTTGTCAATGTCATCGGCATCGTTGTTGGTCACAGGGCGGTCGTCGGCACCGCCAAAGGACATCACTCCTGGGTTGGACATGTGGAGCGGCGAGTCCAGCAGCAAGTCGTTGAATGGCCCGACGGACATGGCGCCGTTCGTATCCGACGCCGGGGTCTGCAAGTGGGGGTAGAGCGAGGGCTTCTGTGGCGGCACCAGGCCATTTTCGTTGATCTTGGAAAACAACTCCACGTTGGCCGTGGAGATGACGTTGTCGAGGGCGCGCTTAGTGGGCTTTGGAGACAGAAACACCGCGGCCGAGGTCTGGGAGCGAGGCCGGGCCGCCGGGCGCTTGTTGTTGGCGGATGAGAGCGCGTTCAATGGGCGCAAGATGCCATGGAGCTTGTAAAAGAGGCCGCACGCGTTGCACAACACGTCGCCCTGGTTGGTTTTGCGCCAGAGCGGGGTCGTGACAGTATGGCAGTTGGTGCACAGTAGCGCCGGCTTGGCGGCAGCGTCGGCCCGAAACGACGCCAGGGCAGTGGAGTGGGCGGCACCGCCGGAATGGGTGGATGACGACGAGTGCGACGGCTGGTAGTCGTGCTTGAGGGTGGACTCCAACAGGTTGATGTAGGACGAGAGAAACGAGTTGGTGGTGTTGGGCGCGGATGACGACGCCAGCGCCGCCCGAGCAGCCGGACGTGCCGCCATGGGGCTGGAGGCGACGGTCACGGGGCTGATGCCCGCGTGGGACGACGCCCCACCCGCGGGGGTCAGGAGCGACGGGGCCATGGCCGTGGCGCCGCGGAAGCGCGGGCCCTTGTCGAGCGAGCGGCGCACCAGCGCCTTGGACGGCGCGCCCGCGCTCACCGGGAACGCAGCCGGGTCCTGGCCGTACTCCTCGCGCGAGATGCGCCGGATGTGGGCCACGTAGTCAAAGTTGTCGATGTTGGGGTCGGTTTTCGCGGACACGGGGGCCTTTTTGGCATCGGGCTTTGCCACACGCCCCGCGGGCGCAAAGAGCTTCTTGTTGTGGATGCGCCACGCAATGTTGGCCACCCGCTCCTTGTGGGGCAAGTAGTGCTTTCCCAGGTACATGGAGAAGATTTTCAACGACGAGTCGTCGTCGTCGCCGACGAGGTCCGCAATGGACAAGTCGTTATTGGGTTTGGGGGGCATCGCACGCGGCGGGTGTGGGAGGGATGTGGAGGGAATAGTTGTGGAGGGCGTAGTTGTGCTGGGAACGGGAGCACGGGAACAGTGCCGGGAACAGAGGGGGAACAGTTCCGGGAACGGTGAGGCGGTGGGGAACGATGGGGTGCGGGGGCCAGAGGAGCGACGAGGGAAAGTGCGGTGAAGGCCGCCGCGGTGGAAATGAGAAGGGCAAGAAATGCGGTGTCGCGGGTACAGAGCACGAGGAGGTGGTAGGGTAAAAATCTCACCTCCCCGGTGAGTTGGCGCGGTCCGCCTGATAACGAGGGCCGTGTGCAGGGGATGACTATTGCCCTGCAGACATTGGTGAACGGCAATTCGGGTCGGTGCCCCGCAGCGGTGGCCGGCGTTGGGTGTCGCGGAGTGGAGTCGGGAGGGGTGGCTTTAGGCGGGGAAAGCGTTGGCGGAGGTGTTGTGGACAGTGAAGCGCACCGGGCTCGGCCGAAGACGATACCGGTTCCGGAGACGGTGGGCTCGCTTGTGCAGTGGCGGGCGGGACTGCACTCAAGCAACAGGGCGGTTGGGGGTGCCACGGCGGGAACGGCGGCGGGGACGGTTGCGGGCCGGGGAGTTGGACGGGGTAGAGGGATTTGGACGGGGTAGAGGGAGCAGAGGGGCTGGTATGGGCCAAGGTCTGCGCCGGAGGGGTAGCGGTGGCAGAGCGGCCGACGCAGACTGCAGGTGTGGTGCAACGTTTTCGCACCCTCTACCCCGAGAGTTACGTTTTGAGCGGGAGTTACGCGGGGCTGGGTTTAGAGGTGGATTGGTGGGTGATGGACTAGTGGTGATGGATTGGTGGATTAGTTGGTTATGGATTGGTGGTTATGAATTGGTGGATTAGGATTGGTGGATTAGGATGGGGGGTTTAGTGCGCTGGTTATGGTTTAAGACTGGGCCGGTTTGGCCGGTGGAAACGTTGCGAGCTCAACACAGAGGTCACGGACGAATTCTGCCCCCACGATCAAAGATCCATTTATTGCCCAGTGCTATTGGTAGGTCATCTCTATATATCCTCGCTTCCTGTACCCGGTCCACCATTGGCCAGAGGTTGTGTATGTACACCACCAATCACACCGTCAAAATCGTAACCCATAAATTGCCAGTGATTGGTGCATGGTGATACAACAGGCCTACGCCGTGCCTGCTGCGGGATCCACGCAGTGTGGGATCCACGCGGCTTAAGAACCGACGCCAAAATGGCCGTTGCCCACTCCTCTTCCCGGTCGAACCCGACATGCGCCTGCAGTACGGCGGGTCCCCAGGTCATGCTTAGAGGCCCCCCACAGACCCATGGTCCATATACCACGCTTATTGTCCCCTATCCACGACCTTAAACGTTTGGCGTCATGCACCGTAACTCCTATGAACTTAGTCACGTTGAGCCGCCGGTCACGTGCAACACCTGCATCTCCGGTGCGCAGTTCACTTTCCACCAACTCACCACAACCTCATCTCACCATGGCAGACAAGGTCAGAGAAACACACCAGTACCTCCATCAGAAGGCCCGGTACATTGGCGTGGGAAACGCCGACACCTCCCGAGAAGAGTTCGTCACCAACATGCAGCGCGACACCCTCGCATCGCTCGCAATGCACGATAATGTCATCACCTACAATGCCACTGCCACCAACACCCACCCGGAGCTCGTGAGACAGGCGCTCATCAAGCGAATGGTACAGCCCCAAAAGAAGTGAGGCTATGGTCCAAGGACCAATATTGGCATATATGCCAGAGAGTGACAACAGACTTCTCCCAACTTAAAACATGTCGTTCTCATACGGACAGTCTAGGCTGTTGTGTCCCTCTCGCTCGCAGAGGCCACACCAGTCCGCCCGCCCGCTGCTCGGGTCGCTCGGTGTGACCGGCTCATATATAGGAAGCGAATCGGTTTTGGCCCACGACTCGGGGTCTGGAAGACTTCCCGACCCGGGGGACGGCCCGATAGACAGCTTTTGTGACAGCGGCATCGCAGGTGGCGCCCCCAACGGCGTTACTGGCACCACGAGAAGATCTAATTTCGCTTGGAGCCGCTGTGTGTCCTCTGCCGCCTTAATGTATGCTTCTTGTATCGATGCAAGCTCCTTATCCTTCAAGTACAACTCGTTTGCGTGTAGTCTATCCACCTCCTCGAGGGAAGCGTGGAGTTCGTTGAGCTCGTCAAACGATGGTCTCATCTGGAGCTCGTGGGTCAAGTCTTCGATTTTCTGTACCAAGTCCGGCTGCGGTGAGGCTGCCGCAAGTTCCTTTTGCTTTTGGGCGTCGTCTTCTGCAGATATGACCTTCTCTTCAAGGGATTTCGCCTTTTCTTCAAGGGATTTCGCCTTCTCTTCAAGGGATTTCGCCTTCTCTTCAAGGGATTTCGCCTTCTCTTCAAGGGATTTCGCCTTCTCTTCAGAAGATTTCGCCTTCTCTTCAGCAGATTTCGCCTTCTCTTCAGCAGATTCAGCGGCTTCCTTCGCCTTCTGCAACTCGCCGGACACTGATTGATCCCTAAGTTCCTTCACCCGTTCTTCCAGCGCCGCAAGTTTTGCTTCAAGAATCATGAGCTCATCGGCCTTCACACCCGTAGTTGCATTCTTGAGACCCTCGATGGTTGCCTCGTGCTGCGCTACCAATGTTTCCTGCTTCAAGAGCTTGGCCTGGAGGGCAGCCTCCTTCTGTTCCCAATCTGCCACGGAAAGACTATCCACCTGGCTCAGCAAAGAATCGATTTCCTTCGCGGTCGCTTCTTCCAACTTGTACGTGAGCTGCAACATCTGGGCGTCCTTGGCCTTGGATTTGGCCCGGAGGTCCTCAATGACAAATTCCAACGACGACACATCCTGACTAAGACGTTCCACTTTCTTCTCAAGCAGCTCCACATACTCGGGATCAACCGCATCGTTGGACAGAGTCCGCTCGGCCGCCCGCGTTTCTGCACCCCTAATGGTTTCGGCAAGCTGAAGCCGGAGCTCCGCGTTCTCCTGTCGAAGCCCAAGAAGCTCCGTGTCCTCCACTTGCGGTCCCTCGCGCCGCACCCCGGAGAGAGAAAGCCGCACGATCTCTTCCTTGAGATCCTCAATCTGCAGCTCGTAGAAGGTCTCCGCCTCCTGCTGCGCGCCCAACATCAAGTCCAAGCTCTGGCGCCACTCCTCACGTGCATTGTCGTAGTCTTTTTTCTGCTTCTGGTACTTTTGGTCCTTCTCGTGGAGCGTCTTCTCGTACTCCTCCATGATGGGGTTGATTTCCGACACCGTCAACTGGAGCTCGTCGAGGATGCGGTTTTTCTCCCGAAGTTCCTGGGCGTGCTTGTGCACAAGCGCCTTGTAGTCGGACAACTCCACAAGCACGGCGTCCATCTCCGCCACCAGCGGCAGCAGTTTCTGAAACAAGTCGCCCAGTCCGGTGCGCGAGCCCACCACCAGCGACGGCGCCGCCTGGGTCGGGCTTCGGAACGTGCTGCTGGCACTTTTCCGCTTCACCACGTGGATCTGCAGCGCACCGTTCAACGGGCTGTCGCGACCCGACTCGCGCAACCGGTCGCTCTCGCTGATGTGCGAAAGGCGCGAGCTGGCTCGGCGGGTGGGCGGCGATGGGGTGTAAAGCACCTCGCTTCGGCTGGAAACACTGGACGGGCGCGTTTGCGGCCGGTCCAAGCGCGGAAGCTTGGGGTTTGCGCTTCGGAGCCTGTCCCACGGTAGAAACAAGCCCGTCATGGGCTGTGTCACGTCAAAGTACTTGATGCCATCGATGGCGCCGCTGTTTTTGCCTCGGGATGCCGCTATGGGGCCCTGGAGTTCTAGACCGCCGAAAACGCCGGGTTTTCCCTCAATTTGGCCGACATAGCGCAAGGTTCCATAACCCAGCGTGGTTCCGGGAACGGTGACACGGATGCCGATGAGGTCAGCCATGGGGCGCAAGGGAATGTGGTGTAATCGGATGGATAACCGAGCCCGAGGCTCATGTTTATCATATACTGCATACAAACAGAGGATCTAGAGAAGGGCTACACGTTGCGCTCCACCACCGCAGAAAACCGCGCCGCGACACTCCACTTTTGCTTGCGGAAACTGGTGGCGGGTTTGGCGGGCAACGGTGCGGCAACGGGTGCGGCGTCTTCGGTCAACTGGAGGCGCGCCTCCAACTGGCGCGCGAGGTCTTGCTCGATGCGGTCGAGCCCCATCTGGTACAGCTTGACCTTGGCGTTGATCTCGTACGCGATGCGCTGGTACTTATCCACCATGTCTGCATCGACATCTCGTCTCAACTTGAGCGACACCAACTTGTGCACCGCCTCGTCTCGGAGCTGGTAAACGTTATCGATTTTTTTGCGCAACCGCGCGCGCATAACCTCGCCCCGAAGATCGAGCGGCCGCTCGCGCAATTTCGCCGACTTGAGCGCGCCCTGGAACTGCAACATGTGGTGGAGCGTTTTCTCAAGGCGGATCCTCTCGCTGTTAGCATCGTCAACCGCGTCCAAGAGTGCGGACAGTTGCTCGTACACCTCAGTCGCATGCGAGAGTGCTGCTTCCAGCGGCGCAACCTGCTTGGCCACGGCCAGTTGCAACCGTAGCACCATTCCCGGAGTCCAGCGGCCGGCGGTGTCGGACGCCTCCTCAAACGTAAGCTCGGCGAAGCCGCAGTTGCCAACAAGAGTGTCGAGCTCGCGGGCGTTCAACTGCAACACCTGCAACATGCCATCGGTGACCTGGATGAGCTCGGCAATCTTCTTGGACACCTCGTGTTCTGGGAGCTGTGGTTCCTCGGTGAAGCCAGCAAACTTTTTTAACGTGTCGAGCAGAAGCTGCGGCATCTGCGGTTTCGCAGGCGCCACCTCTTCGGTCTGCGCTCCGTCCAGCACCTTCTGAGCCTCAGTGGTCGCACTCTTTGCCGCTGCTTCATCAACTGCCGGCGACGCGGTCTTTACCGGAATGGCCGGTGTGCTGGCAACAGAATGATTAATGCAATGCAGTGGAGCAGCGTCCGCCTCAAGATGGGGCGTCGACTCCGTCTCCACCTTCACTGGCGCAATACTCTCCTGTCCTAATGCCAATTTCGCGAATGGAGATGGTTGCGGAGAACCCGCTTCAATCGGTTCCTTTGCCCCGCTCAACTTCAAAGTTCCAAAAGATGAGAAGTCTACCGGAGAAGATTGAAGAGGAATTTCTGAATCACTGTCGTTTCCACCTTCACTGTTGTTTTCGCTTTCACTGTTGTTTTCGCTTTCACTACCGTTTTCGTTTACGGTATCTTTTGGTTCAGGCTCATCAGATTGATATTCCTCCCAATCCAGACCACCAGCACTACCAGAGCTCGATAAAGATGGAGGCGAAGATGATGGAAGTACCACATCCCCAACTTGATTCAAGCTGCTCTTCGTAAATGGAGTGTGAGGTTCGAAAGGTGAAGAATTCTGCAATGAAGGGTTGCCAGATGAAAGAGCCTCTGCTTTCTTCTCGTTCACGGAGGAGTTTTCTCCCGTTGATCCAAAAATACTCTTCAGAGTTTCCAGGCTGGATTTTTGATTCTCAGAAGAACTAAAAATAGACTTTTCTTCCTTTTTGTCGAGAGATGCAAAAGGAGATGTGGTAGATGCCAAAGATGCAAACGGAGAAGTGTTGGAGGCCATAGATGCAAAAGGGCTTGGGATACTCTTCGTAGCTGCTTTTCCAAATGTAGACAGACCAAATCCACTACTATTAGACTGCTTTCCAAAACTTGACTGGCCAAAGACATTATTGCCCGACGTGTTGCCCTGGGTGGTCGATTGACCGAATGGGGTATTATTGGACTGGAAGCCCGAGGATCCAAACAGCGCCGGCTTTGCCTCTGAATTGCCAAAGGATGCTGCACCAAAACCGGAAGTGGTCGCAACAGGATCAGATTTCTTTTCGGGTAGAGAATCACCGAAAGAAGAGCCAAACCCAAGTGATCCAAACGGACTGGAGTCGGCTTTAGCTGCAGTAGAACCAAATGGAGTGGACTCAGGTTTTGTGGAGGAACCAAATGGCGTGGATTCAGGTTTTGTGGAGGAACCAAATGGCGTGGATTCAGGTTTTGTGGCGGAACCAAATGGCGTGGATCCAGGTTTTGCGGAGGAACCAAATGGCGTGGATTCAGGTTTTGTGGAGGAACCAAATGGCGTGGATTCAGGTTTTGTGGAGGAACCAAATGGCGTGGATTCAGGTTTTGTGGAGGAACCAAATGGCGTGGATTCAGGTTTTGTGGCGGAACCAAATGGCGTGGATCCAGGTTTTGCGGAGGAACCAAATGGCGTGGATTCAGGTTTTGTGGCGGAACCAAATGGCGTGGATCCAGGTTTTGCGGAGGAACCAAATGGCGTGGATTCAGGTTTTGTGGCGGAACCAAATGGCGTGGATCCAGGTTTTGCGGAGGAACCAAATGGCGTGGATTCAGGTTTTGTGGAGGAACCAAATGGCTTGACTTCATCTTTAAGTGAGGCAAAAGGGGAAGAGCCGAATGCAGATGAGCCAAAAGGGTTTTCCTTGGGTGCATCAGAACTCAAAGAGCTTCCAAAAGGACTATCCTTCTTTTCTGAAAGAGTGCCGAACCCAGAAGACCCGAATCCAGAAGACCCGAATCCAGAAGACCCGAACCCAGAAGAACCGAAAGCAGAAGACCCAGAAGCCGGGGTCGATTTACCAAAACCCGAAGAGCCGAATGGGGACGCCGAGGGTTCAGTCTTAGCAAGAGTCGAGGAGCCGAATGCAGACTTTCCAAAGCCAGAAGTGCCAAAGCCAGAAGTGCCAAAGCCAGAAGACCCAAAAGCAGGTGCAGCACCTGATCCTAATTCCAGACCAGCAGATCCAAAACCCGTGGAACCGAAAGCCAGCGAAGACGCGCTCGAAGATTGTGGTGTTGGCAAGTGTTTCTGTGTATCAGGAGAGGCGGGAACCAGTTGGGCCACAGGAACAATTTGTGGATGGGATTCTCCGCCCGCACGGGAAGTGATTGCTCTCTGAAGACTAAGCGAGTTGGCCTTCAATCCTGCGGCATCAAAAACATGCCACATGACCAAATGACCCAAGTGGTTCAAGCACATCAAGCGAGGCAACACACCCTTGGCCTCCTCCACCGCGCTACAGGGTTGGCGCACCACCACATCGGTTCCGAAAACATCCACCGCCAAACCCACAGGTAGCGTGTCGTCACCTGAATCGTCATCCATGGGTAATTCCGCCCGGTCGGTATCGTTCAACTGCGACACCAATCTGGTGTTCGCGCCCGTCTCAATGGTGCTGATCTCGGTGCTCAACGCTGTGGTGGTGAAAAGCAACGACTGGCCTTGGTTCCAGTCCACAATGCGTGCCGCGTACACCGCCTGAGATCTTTCGGCGTCGCCAAACGGGGGCGCCACCAGCACTGCGTTTAAGGCAAACGTATCATCCAGTATGTGGACCACAGTGTGAACGAGATCGCCGCCTTCTTCCTCGGGGAGGCCCACCACAAGCCAGTTGTGGGCGTCGATGGTGGAGACGGAAAAAAGCTCACCTCGCCCACGAATGGGGTGAGAGCAGAGTTCCAGCCCGCTGACGGTGTGGATCTTGAATGACTCGCCCACCACAACAATATCGCCCGCAGACGACCACGTGGCCGCCTTGACGTCAGAGATGGTGGTGGTGGGACCGTGGGGGCCACACACTAGAAGCACGTGGTTTTCGTCTAGAAGAAGAAGCGTGTCGGCACTTCTTGGAGACAGCTCGAGCAGGATGAACCGGGCAGAATGGCCCACATTGAGCGGCGAGAATGCGAGGGTGGTTGACCCTCCGGAAGGATCCACCGGCGCGGAGTAAACCGACCCGTCCGCAAGTGCGTACAAGGTGGTGTCATCGCAGTTGAACGAGACCACCGCAGTTTTGGCGAGAGAGGTTTTCACCAAGGCGCCGTTTTCCGCGTCGAGATGGCGCAATCTGCCCACGCCCACCTCGGTTGTGTTGGATGCAGCGTAAACATGGCCGCGGTTGCCGACTGCGAGCAATTGCAATGGCGTGTGGGGGGTTGAGTCGGCATCAAACTCCACCGGGGTCTCGAACAACACAACACCGGTGCCCTTTCCGACCAGACGGAAACCCAAATCTTCGGAGATGTATTCTTCCATGTCCGGTGTGGCCATAGTGGGGGAGAAAGCGATGTAGGAGAGAAGAGGTTTGCACTCTCAGTGCGCGACGAAAAAACTCTACCTTCTGACCGCAGGCCGTGGAACACCCAGCGCGGGCAAGAAGATGCTGCTACAAGCAGACGCGAGTAATTTCCCGGACAGACCAAAACCGTTTCCGAAACTGGCGGGCAAATTCCACCATGGTACGGCCAACACGTCAGCCACGTAGTCCCGTGACGTCCGGCACACAGTCGACCAAAAAGCCCAAGCCCGGACACGCCGTCGCCGGCCCCGTTCTGGACCAATAATGGTATATCCTGGCCTATGCGGTTAACCAGACCCAAAAAAAGCCCCAACGTATAGTATTTCCGGCGCTGGCGGATTTTCCGGAGGGCTTCACGGTGTCGGTAGGGCTACCCAAATGGGTGCGCACCGGATTAATTAACTAGCGATCGGGAAAAAACCGGCAATCTCCATAGATGCCCTGACAGGGCAAGAGCACCACATACGGTTCATAATGGAACACAAAGATGGACCACCATGCCACCGCAACCCAACAGCGGGCGACGTAAAAAATAACCTAAATAAAATGCAAGCCAAGCCAACCGAAGCGATGCCCATCACACGAATAGGAGAAACTCCAGGGTGCGGCCTGCACCCTCCGCAATAACCCCACACCGATAGCACCAGGGAAAAATTATTTCTGCCGCCCCACCTCGAACATCGCTCAACTCTTTTTTTTTTTTTCACCGTATCATATCCCCACAGCTATGTTCGGATTGCCCATCGGCCGCAATAATGGGCAGGACATCCTGCTGCCCCCAACCCACTTTCGAGATTCGGCCAGAAACGCCATTTACCAACAACTACCGGTGCCCCAGGCCCAACCGTCGAACCAGTCGATCCGGTCGGCTCCATCACAGCTCCGGCAGTACCATCCGTCGCAGAAACTGCATCGGTCGCTGGCACTGAGTGTTTTTTCCTGGGGAAAGCGCTCGGTGCGGTCCGCGCCGTCCATCTACTCCTCCTCCACTGCCACCATTCCCGAAGATGCGGAACAAACAACCACCACGATCGAGCAGTTCATCAACGACATTGCGTTGCACGAGTCGTATGCCAAAGAGCAATACTTGGCCCAAAGAGGCGCGTTGGGCTCCAAACTGCCTCTGTTTATCGCGGAACTCGACGATGACGAGGCCGAATACAAGATCCTGTTGGGAAGCGACCTCAGCTACCAGAACCTCCCGGAGTTGTTGGTGGACTGGAACTTGAACGTCATGCGGTGCAAACTCATGATCGTGGGGTTGCCCATGGTATCCTCGTCGCCCGACATCACCTACTCCAACCAGTCACTACCGCAGTTGGTAGGCGACTTGGCCCAGATCTGCCAGATTGTGCTTTTACAGCCCCACATCACCGATAAGGAGTTTATCTACGCGCTCTACTCCTCCAACGTATACCAGGAGCACAACTTGGATGCTAATTTCAAAAAAACCGTGGCGGAAATCTCCGTCAAACAGTCGCGCCTCCTCCAGATCAACCGGCCCAAGAACATGCTCCCGTCGCCACCAATCACCCCGGCCGACCAGTCGTTCCTTTCGTTCCACCACAAGAAGATTGCCGTGCGCAACTACTTGGTCAACTTGGCTGCCGCGGCGTCGACCGCATTCGAGTATAAGCTCAAGTGCGAGGCAATCAAAAAGGAGTTGAAGCTTCTGCTGGAGAAGGGCGAAAAGCGCAAGTTGACCAAGGACGACAAAAAGGCTCTTTGGGACCAGGTTCGGCTGGATGTTTTCGAGAGAGCAGGCATCGAGGAGTAAAACCCCCCAGACGGCCACGACTACCACCCCTCGATGGCAACCGGTCTACTTACGGTGGCGCACATGCCTTCTATTTCACCGAGGCTCTGGCCGGGTCTACATAACCTACCGATTCTATTTTGTGGTATTTATTCAATGCAAATGTCCCCGACGTTAAAAACCCTGTCTCTTCAGCTTGATCTTCTTGTAGTGTCTCTTTCCACCGCTGGTCTTCTTCTTCTGGATCTCGCCGTACTTCTTCTTGAAGTAGTCGCCGCTGTCGTTGTCGTTCAAGATCTCCTCCGCCAAAGTTCTTCCTCTGTTCTTCTTTGACATCCGCGCGGAGTAGAACTCGGTGTTGCCCTCCACGATGGTTCCCGTCTGGAAGAACTGGGGCGTTTGCCACTTCTCCTTCTTGTAGTGTCTCTTGCGGTCCAACGCACTTCTGTTTTTCAACACCATCAAGTCTCTTCTCAACTCTGGGGTCATTTCCGGCTTCTTCATGTGAAACCAGCGCGATCCCGCATCGGCGTCTTTATCGATGGCAGGCTTTCTCGTATGCGTGATTGGGTCGTTGACTCTGACCACATCGACCGGTAATTTCTGTGGTTGTTCGAATAGCGTACTTTCGATTTTGGGCAAACCCGCGAGGTCCAGTCGGATGGAACTGTCTTTCGCCAGATGGCTAGCTTTGACACCTTCAGCGAGCTGTTGGAAGAGCTGATCTAGACTGGCATCTTCGACCGAAACAGTGTCTTTTGCTGTTTTCGACATGGCGGTGGAGATGAGTGATGCGATGGCCGCGAGAAATATCTATTACGGTGCACGGGTGCGGCCTGGCGCTCGCAGTGGGTGCACCTATATACAGACTGTAGCAAGAGTTGATGGGAGAGTCGGGGTTCGAGAGGGTTCAGAAAACGGAGAGAATGGGGAAATAGGGAAAGGAGAAAATGTCGGCAAGTGTGTGTCGAGTGATGAGTCTATTTGATATAAATTTCTGCCGCAAACAAAAGTGCAGAGTGGGCAGAGTGATGTGCAGACTCCACTGCAGGACCTTCCAAGAACCAGTAATACTCCTTGACTGGGCTCTGCATTCTAAAACTCGGGCTTCAAGCATATCTGTCCCCCGGGAATAGCCAATCAGGCAACCTGTAACTGTAACTTAATCAGTCATTCCTTCTCTAACCAAAACCTCATCCAATGCATCCGCCGCCACCGTGTCGTTCTTCCCAGGAAGAGACACCCTGATGTTAGCGTCCAAGAGAAGCTGACTCGTGACCCACAACCGGCGCTTCTCTTCCACTGCCGCCAGAAGACTTTTCTTCACCACCTTATTGATCTTATGCGCGGTGGTATACATTGCAAGGAGGCTGTTATAACTCTCGTGGAGCTCGGCAATATCAGACCCCACCGGCATGGGCGGTGTCTCAGGTAACTCAGCGATCAACGTCTTGGTTTCCGCATACATCTCGTCCAACGTCAGCCCGGCCAGCATGTGGCCGGAGATAAGCTCCTCGTCGGGATTGGCAAACACCCTTTTGTACCGCACGTTGGCAATGTCGTATTGGCGCATGTCTAACGGCTGGTCGAGAAGCAGCTGGAGCGAGAAGTTCTCGTTTTGGAGGGCGTCGGCGAAACGCTTGGACAGCCACCACGGCATGCGGATCTCGTAGTCACGGTTCAAGATCTCCGCATACTTTTCGTCGGTCATTGTCGCCAAGTCCAAGTCAGTAGGCAACTCCGGTTTGCCCTTTTCCGCCCGGTACCGCATGAGTCCGATGGCGTCGCGGTGTTGATGCAAGTCATGAACACCCTTGACATGCTTGGCCAACGCATCTGACCGCGTGAAGTGCTTCTCACACTCGGGAATGGGACAGAAGTACGGCTTTTCGCCAGTGTGGGTCCGACAATGAGATATGAGAGCAAACCGCGACGGTTGCTCGACATCAAAACGCGAACAGCCTTCCCATTGACAGCTGTAGCGAATGGGGGTAGAGGGCGTGAGATGGGCAACCTGCACCAAGTGGTTGTTGGTGACATGGGTCACAAGGGCGGCTAGTGATCTGAATCCGGTTTCGGTGCACCCAACCCACTTGCACATGTGATCTTCTTCTCTTTTGCCAAGTTTTTTGAGCATGTTTTTTTTGTCTCCCACTGTGGGTAGCGAAATTTCCTGGGACATTGGCGGCTGTGTTGTCTAGAGAAAGTGTCAGTAGAGAGAATGAGAAATGGTGTTAGAGTTGGTTGGAGATCGCGAAACGTTTCTGCACACCAACCGATAGGAGGGAGGGAGAGACCATGGTAAAAATGGAGAAAGAAAAACCTCAATAAAACAAAACAAGAGTCCAATAAACGTGGAAAAAAAAATAATTGGAATTAATAAAAAACACATCCATTCAAATGTTGCCGCCGGCCCTTTAGGCAACTGGGCATTTTTCTGCACTGGCACCAGAAATATACAAACCACTACACCGTATAACTCTTATTATGACATTACTGTAACTAACCCACCAAATCATCATCCAATCTGGCCGCAGGATTCGTCTCTATGAAGTCCAAGGACACCTTATGGCCCAACAACTCTCTGATGTTAGACACACCGTACTTGATCATGGTTGGTCTCTCCAACGAAAGACCCCAACCCAACACTCTCATGTTCTTTGGCAAGCCCATTGGCTCCAACATCTCAGGTCTGAACATACCGGAGTTACCAATCTCCACCCACTTGCCCAAGCCCTTGTGGAAGGCAAAAATCTCCATCGAGGGCTCGGTGTAAGGGTTGTACGCGGCCTTGAATCTCAAGCCGTCAACACCCATCTTGGAGAAAAAGTCCTCCATGAAACCAATCAAGTCGCCCAAGGTGATGTCGTAGCCCGCAAGCACACCCTCAACCTGGTGGAACTCTGCCAAATGGGTGGCATCAACCGCCTCGTTACGGAACACACGGTCGATGGAAAACAACCGGGTAGGCTTAGGGTCCTTGGCCAACTCCTTCAACATGGCCGAAGAAATGGCGGTGGTGTGGGTTCTCAACACCATCCGGAGCGCCTCTTCCTCCTTCCACGGGTATCTGTAACCAATGGAGCCGAATTTACCGTCCTGGTGCACTGCCTTGATGTCTTCCAAGAACTTCTCGTCCTGAGGTCTCTTGGCCACAGCAGGGTCCTTCAAGTAGAAAGTGTCCTGCAAGTCTCTGGCCGGGTGCTGTTGTGGCACGAACAACGTGTCGAAGTTCCAGAAACCGGACTCGACGTACTGGTTGGAAGGCATCTCGGTGAAACCCATGGAGAAGAAAATCTGTCTGAACTCTTCTCTGACCTTCAGCAATGGGTGCAACGCACCCGACTGAGGGTACACACCTTCGGAGTTGAAGTTGTAGGGCTTGAAGTTCGCCTCCTTCCACGAGCCGCTGGCAATCATGTCGGAGGTGATATCGGTCTCGTAGTTGGTGATGGTCAAGGCGAACTTGGCCGCCTTCTCCACCTTGTAGCCGATGATCTTGGTCAAGGTGATCAACTTTCTCTTCTTCAACTCCGCCAACTCTTTCTTGTCGGCCAAAGAGCCGGTGGCCTTGATGGTGTTCAATTGTTGCACCACCGTGTCCGCAGGCAACTCGGTGACCTTGGCCACCAACTTGTCGCCGTCCTTGGCGATCCATCCGTTCTTGAACGCCTTACCTTGGCCCAACTTACCCACTTGGCCCAACTTGGCGTTCACATCCGTGATCTTCAAGCCTTCCAACGACTTGAGCACTTCCTCCAACACTCTAATTTCGTGGGAGCCGGAAACCAAAAACTGCTCAGCCTCTTTCGTCAAAACCCACAAGTCGGTTTCGATCTTGGAGAAGGTGGTCATTTCCTTGGCCCACAACGACGTCAACGACGCATGCAACGCGTTGGGGTCGAGTGACTTGAACTCATCCAACTCCAAAGTGTTGGCGATGCCGTTGTATTTGTCTACGGCCTGTAATAATTTCAACGACAAGTCCGACATTAGTGATATGGGGCTAGAGGTGGATCGGAGCCGCTATGTGAGGAACGGAAAGATTTTCATGGTGCGGAAATTTACGCGCGCCAGTGGCAGGTGCGCGGCCGTCAGCGTAATATACAGCATACTCCTGCTCGCACCAGGCGGATGCGGCCGCCTTTATACTGGTCCTGTACCCCCGGTCCTGGCCGCGGGCCACTTTGGTGAAACGGCGGGGGACGCCATTTGAGACAAAAATCCAGTACCGTACTGCACACAACCCAATGCATTGGTTGTGTCCTCGGTTGCGGTGCGGCTGCGACTGGTGGAGCACATCTAGGGCCAATCTAGATTCATGACCGGGGTTCTGGTTTGGGCAGTCGAGGTGGGTTTATTCGCGAGCCGTGCCAATGTCACCCTAAGGTAGATTCCCCGGAATCCCCACCGGTGTTCCGTGCTCGATTCCGGCTGCAGTATTCGTTACATCACTTTGCCGGATCGCGCTTAGGCTAGGATTGCTTTATTGTTTCCCTGATCATTCGCAATCGATGATTCTTGCGCATTCTGGGGGAAGGGGCAGCAACCGCGATACTGCGCCGGACTATAAAATAAAATTACTTTCGCCTTCCGTCACTTCCTCACCGATTTGTCATGGCTCTCACCTGCTCCGACATCTTCAAATTTATCTTCGCCGTCATTTTCCCTCCATTGGGTGTATTCCTTGAGACAGGATGTGGCGGTGCGTTGCTCCTCAATATTCTTTTGACTATTTTGGGGTACATTCCGGGAATCATCCACGCCATCTACATTATTGTGACGCGGTAAATATGTTAATATATATGCAACGAGTGAAACTTGTAGATTGGTGAAACTTGCAGACTAGGCGAAATAGGCGAATGGCCATGTGTGAGGTCACCAGCCGCACCGTCCGCAAGGTCAGTGTGAACCCAGAGCAATCTACTCAATGGGGAAAGACCGAAGAATTGAAACCCCAGCAGAGGCTGCCGAGAGAGGAGAATTACCCTATGCATGAGTCTTTGAACGTCTGAAACCGCAAACGTAATGTCACTCATGGAGTCGCGAAAGATACTTCGAGCGACGATGCGGATGAATTCGACCACGTCTGTGTCAAGGATGTGCATTTTGATACTCCCATTATTTTTAATAGGCTTGCAACTAATATTTTATCTGTTGTCGATCAATACCCACAACAATCACGCACTATTATCCGCAATCATCCTCAAAATTTCCCCAATTAACCATCGGCAGAAATCAACATTGCAAAATTCACGCGGATTCTCTTAATTCACAATTCACCACCAAACATCTTGCCGTTCACGGGCAATTTGACAGCCCGAAGCACGGTACCACAAATATTTAGCACTACACCTGCTCATTAAATACGTGTTTTGTTATACATCAGGGAGATGGCCAGTGGAATATATACCTCCATTTAGAAGTTGATGGTCTTACCGAAGGTACCCAAGGCAGCCTCCTTGACCGCCTCAGACAAAGTTGGGTGGGCGTGGCACACTCTGGCAACGTCCTCGGTGGAAGCACCGTATTCCAAAGCCAAACCGGCCTCAGCAATCAACTCACCGGCGTTAGGACCAATGATGTGACATCCCAAAACTCTTTGGGTCTCGGCATCAGCAATGAACTTGACGAAACCATCGGAGTCCAAGTTGGTCTTGGCTCTGGAGTTGGCAATGAAGGGGAACTTACCCACCTTGTACTTGATACCTTGCTCCTTCAATTGTTCCTCACTGGAACCAACCCACGCAACCTCAGGGTGGGTGTACATGACCGATGGGATGTTGCCGTAGTTAACGTGGCCGTGGCCCTCCTTCATGTACTCAGCAGCAGCAATACCTTCTTCCTCAGCCTTGTGAGCCAACATGGCGCCGAAAGTAACGTCACCAATGACTCTGATGTGAGGCTTGGCGGTTCTGTATTGAGAGTCGATCACCAATCTTCCCTTGTCATCTTGCTCCAAACCGAGAGCCTCGTGGTTCAAACCACCGGTGAATGGTCTTCTACCAATGGCAACCAACAACACGTCGGTGTCAAACTCCTCGGCCTTGCCGGTCTTGGCGTTCTCAACCGCGACCTTGACAACGTCGCCTTCTCTGACACCCTTGGTGACCTTCGTGCCCAACTTGAACTTCAAGCCTTGCTTGGTCAACAACTTTTGCGCGGTCTTAGCAACATCACCGTCCATTCCCGCACCAATGGCGTTTTGGAACTCGATGATGGTGACCTCGGAGCCCAATCTGGACCACACAGAGGCCATCTCCAAACCAATGATACCACCTCCAATGATGGCCATCTTCTTTGGCACTTCCTTCAAAGCCAAGGCACCGGTGGAAGACACGATTCTCTCCTCATCGATTTCAATACCAGGGAACGGGGTTGGCTCGGAACCAGTGGCAATAGTGAAGTTGTCGGCAGTGACGTTGTACGCCTCGGATCCGTCGATAGGCTTGACGGAAATGGTCTTGTCGTCAACAAAAGAACCGTGACCCTTCAAGTAGGTGACGCCGTTCTTCTTGAAAAGCATCTCGATACCAGAAGTCAAGCCGGTGACAGCCTTGTCCTTGGCCGCTTGCAACTTTTCCACATTGATGGAAACGTCACCAGCAATCTCAATACCTCTGTTGGCAGAGTCGTGCTTGATTTGGTGGTACAAGTGGGAGTTGTTCAACAACGCCTTGGATGGGATACATCCGACGTTAAGACAAGTGCCACCGAGGGCGCCACGGGACTCGATACAAGCGGTTTTGTAGTTGAGTTGGGCCAACTTGATGGCGTGGACATAGCCACCTGGACCTCCGCCAATGACCACCGCGTCGTAGTGGCCGGCTTTGGAAGAATTGAATCTGACGAACTGTCTAATGTTAGATCTCAACATGGTTGTTTGCACACAAAGAGAAGTAGATGGGGTTTTTTTTCCCTGGGCCGGTTCCAATCAGAGTAGCGCGTAGTGTATGAAGGACCCCGGCAATTTTAGGGTAGGGTATACCGGACACGAATGCTCCGAGCGCGGTGTGCCGGGAGAACAACGGGTTTTGTGGGGAATGGCAGACTCGGATGGAAATGTCTGCTGCAGGCGAATATCGCGTGGGATGGTTAAGAAACACCGAATCGGGGGCTCCTTTTATGTGGTTTCCGGCCACGGGAACGGCGACGGGTCACGGCATTGTAAGTGCGACGGCCCGTGTGCAGAACCAACAGTTGTTGTTACTAACAAACCGTGCCCAGTGGCGGGTTCTTTGGTCACCACTACCCGGCGTTTTGCCTCTGCAACCCTTGCGTTCGTGACCCGATCCTTTTGTTCCGGGTACGGAGTTTGCATGGTCTCTGTTTATTAATACTTAACCTGCCCGGAGATGCGAATGGAACGAGTGCGAATCGAGTGAATCGAGAGCCAGTCGACTGCGAAATCAATGCAACGATGCACGCCGAATGCCGGTGCGAAATCGTAATTAACATTTGCGGTGCGCACCGGTGGGTGCAAATCTACTTCCCCGGGCCACCCACTGACTCCCAACCAAAGCTTGCAGCCTCGAGGTTTGTAGTGTCCTTTTTCAAAATTTCGACATAGCTCGTGACCTTTGCACAAAGCTCCTTTTGTTCCAATTCGACCATCGACCAAAACTCCGGCTGAGTAAGCACGTCACACGTCACCCACTGGTTGATCGCCTGGAACCGCAACTCCCAATCGAAAGTCCCCACGAGATCATCCTGTACCCCAATCGGCCGCATGTATCTTTGACTATAGTCATACCTCCCTTTTTTCGATCTTTCGTTATTAACAACGCTGATCTTGGGGTTATTAACATGGAGGAAAAGCGGCTTGGGGTCCGCAAGGCGGGGGTGGTCGAGGAAAAACTTTTTTTGGAGCTCCAAGGTGAAGTCGTTTTGCTGATACGGAGACAACCGAGAGTCCATATTTTGTTTCCGGAGCCACAGGCGCCACATCTGACCAAATTCAAACGCTTCTTGGGGGTCCCGCTGTACCATTGTCGTGCTGTCCAAATACTTCTGCTTGTGGATAAAAGTTTCGCGGATGAAACCGGCAAACGCCATACTGTGCTCTGACAAGTAGTATTTTTGGCCCATGGCTTCCGCTGCGGCAATGAAAGTTTCGCGGTCACCCAGGCCAGCAGAACCTTGGTACAAAAGCGGGTAGTAGAGGTCGGGGCCATGAAGGTTGTAGAACAGCGCGAGGACCAAACTGTGGAACCGATCTCGCTTAGAAATGAGAAGCTGCCCCGACTCGACACTTCGGTAGGGCAACGCGCCCTCCAAGTCGCTGAGTAATGTGTCTTCGGTTGTCCTTTTAAGGTATGTTTCGGCAGATTTGTCGTTGGCAACGCCATCCCTCCGCACCGGTTCACCCAACTCGAGCTCAGCAAGTTCGTAAAAGAGAGGTGAAGTTTTCTTTTGCCACGCATCGGGCCACAACAAGAATCTATCCTTAAAAAATACCTCGGTTTCAAAGAGGTAGTCCGGGTTGCGCACGGGCCAGTTGTCTGCGTCAAGGAGCAACACGTTTTCAAACGATGAGAACAAAATGGCTAACGGCTTCAGCTGAAAGCCCCGCTTTAATTGCGGAAGTTTCACCAAATCAGCGATGACTACGCACTTGGCACCCAACTTTGGGAAAACATGTTCGCAGGTGTATGTGTCATAGTCTTCACGGGTATCGAGTAAGATCTCCACCGGAGTCTTTGATCCAACACTACGGAGCTGTGCAGTGGTGCATACCGCCCCATGTAAGAAGTATTTGGATGCGGGAATCACGATACCGTTTCCTGAATAAATATCCAGCGATGGCGCAGGGAGCTTTCGGATGTTCTGCGTCACCTTGCGGTGCTGCATTTTTAATTTTGCCAACTCCGGCTCTTCAATCTTGACTCCTGCTTCTAAAAGGTAGAATACACTAAAGCCCGTTTTGTATGCGTCTCTGATCAAGTCTTGCCCTCTCATCAGAGCAGGCTCAATTTTGACTCCTCCCGCATCACGGGGGGAAATAGCGGTCACGACGTTCTGAAAGTAAGCAGAGCGAGACATTTTGTCGGATGCATTCAGAGTATCTTCAAACAAAGTACCATTTCTGATCAAATCAGCTACAAGCTGGTCGACAAATTCATTTTCAGCTTCGTTAAGACTAGACCGGATATCAGTCAATACGGCGTACGACTTGACTAGCTGCAAAAATGGCACGTTAGCACTTGCCATTCGAAAGTCGGTATTGGAAAATTGCGTCGTTCTGGAATTGTACGCATCGATCACTTTTGCCCTAACCTGGTCGGCTGCCTCAGTACTGTGTTCGATTGATTTCAACGCCTGGGCCAATGCTTTTCTCACTGCATCGCCGACAGCCGGAGATATCTCGTAACTTTTGCTCACCACCGCTTCCAAGCAATCGTGAATCTTAACATTGTTTCCGCTGGAAAGCTGAAGTTTGGTGGGGGTTACCGTTGTGGCCACTGAAGTATCGCCTTCTCGATAGATAATGTACCAGACATTAATGAGGACAAATACCACCAAGGGGACAAAAAAATCTAAACGTACGCCTTTGGGTAGCTTGAAAGGTATCATGTGAGGGAAGAGAGGCTGGCGCAACGTCGGAGGAAGAGGTTTCGGCACATACGGCGAAAAAACCTGGAGTCAGTGTATATGCCCGAGACGGAATGCAGGGACGCTTAATTGGCGAAAAGTGCGAGGGGCCGGTCGGGGATGGCGGGTAGTCTAATAGGCTAAATTAGAGAGAAATGAGGGAAAGCAGTGACAAGGGAATGAATCAGCAAATGTAAAGATAATTCGAAAAGTTTAAAATGTGTCCCATGCACTAGCGCTGTTCCGTTCATCATTTCAGTATGTGTTATCAGATTGATCAGATGGTTACATGTAGTCTGTGCTATATACAACTCAGAGTAATTTGCTCTCCACTACACCACGCGGGGCAGCATCTTTCCAAGCATATACTCAGGTATCTAGAACAATTTTTGGGATATACTACACTCCTCTTGCACTTCCTATTGCACCAAGCGAGGTTTTCCTGCGATGGGATTTCGTATTTTCTAAATATGCACCTCGAGTGCTTAGCCATGCTACAATTTTAGCACACGGCAAAACACTCGATCTGGCCATTGCCGGTCATTGATAGTCACGACCATGACGGCCGTGAAGCCCCTTTTAGGTTGTATCTTGACGTATCTGATCCCTTGGGTTCTTCGTGTTTGTATTAGGTTTTTAGACTGAGCAACGTCAGGTCCAAAAACCACCACTCGGGCCTGAGACCTCCAATGTTTGCGGCGGCAATGCCCTTGATCTTTCTGGAAGTATCTGGGCCGATGTCTGGGCCTCAATCCGTACGGCCGCATTCATTAAGCCCGTAGACCCCCAACAAATACGCCATGCGCGTCACCACCAAGTCCACCGCCATTTGGATCAGATCGCGCGCCAAGTCGACCTTGGACCCGTCTATCTCCTGCCAGCTTACGGGGATCTCCTTCACCTCCACCCCCTGCATACCCGCGAGAAGAAGAATCTCTACGTCGAAAATCCACCGCTCCGTGTGCATGTGGGGGAACACCATCCGCACCGCCGCGCGGTTGAACATCTTGAACCCGCACTGGGTGTCCTGGATGTGGCGGATGCCGAAGATGAACACGAGCGAGTGGAGCCCGTACATCAAGAGGTTGCGCACAAACGACCGCTTGACCACCGCATCGGTGTTAACCATGTGTGCTCGCAGCCCAATGGCGATGGCCGGCTTGTCCGCCGGCTGCAGCTGCAAAAACGCCAACAACCGACCCGCGTCGGCAAACTGCGTCGCGCCGTCGGCATCGGCGAACAAGAGGTACTTGCCCTGGCCGTGGCGGATGCCGTGGGTCACCGCGCCACCCTTGCCTCGATTGGTGGCCAACTGCACCACCTTCAACACGTGCGGCGCAAGCTGCAACTCCGCCGCTTTTTGCAACGCATACTCCGCGGTGCCGTCGCTGGAGCCGTCGTCCACAATCACAATCTCGTACTGCGACGGAAGTTCCTTCTGCAAGTACGCCACCGCCTCGTCAAGCATCACGCCCAAGCGCGCGGTTTCGTTGTAGCACGGAACTACCACACTGAGCACCACGTCGGAGTCTGCCGATTTGTCCGTGGGCGACGCTGCCGGCGGTAATGGGTGGATCGGGCCGTTTCCGTCGGTGGTTTGGTAGTTGAGTTCGGACGCGGTCGCGGTCCTCGGGTAGTGGGCCAAAAAAAGAATGGCGCCGTAGACAAGCGCCAATAGCGTGGCCAATGCGGCCGCCGTGTACGTTTGCCACGACATGGGTTACTGGTGGAGGAGGATGAAAAAAGCTACTATGGCCAGTGGTGCAGGACGGGTCAACAAAGCGCGTGGAGGAATGTCGAGGCGTAGGAGCAGGAATGGCAGACTGGTTGTGCAGTTCGCCTGATTGGGGAGGAGAAAGATTGCACGGGAAATAATTTGCCGGGGTTGGTTTCGACTGCTGTTTGCGTGGGCTATTTCTTGGTGTTTCCCGGTTCTTGGTATACCCCGGTTCTTGGTATTCCCCGGTTCTTGGTGTTCCCCGGTTCTTGGTGTTCGTTGCGGGTGCTTGAGCCGTGGCATGCTTAGTCGTGCACACGGTTCTACGTCTTATCTGGTGCGCCACGTGTGGTTTCTTCCCTTACGCAAAAAACTCTAGTGTACATATACTCTTGGCTCCCTACTTCGACGCAAGCTTCGTCACCCGGTTGTTGAGACACCGCGCGTTGTTCAAAAACACCTCCACCAACTCCTCAAACCGAATGCTGTCGGACCCGTCACGGATCTTGTCAAAGCCGCGGAAAATCTCGTTGGTGTCGATTTCAAGCTCCAACTCGTAGTTGGTCTCGTGCTCCACCACCGTCTTGCCCGCCTTGTTCTTGGTGGTTTTCGGGGTCAGCACCGCCGTAAAGTCAAATTGTGTCACCGTGGGCGTGTGGGTGAACGTGGTGCGGCGCTTGATCCGCGTGTTGGCCGCCCTTTTCTTAAGCGTAGGCTCGATCTTCTCCTCTGCCACCGGCAATTCGAGCGACAACGAGAGCCGGAGATCGTACATCGACGACGGACAGTGGATATAGAGGTCCGACAACCGCTTCTTCTCGATCGCAGCGTACCGCGGTGGATTCAAAGTGTTGTCCTTGGAAATGCGGATTTTCTTGGGCCGCTCGTTGCGCTCGGTAATCTGATACAGAAGGTCCGTGATGTCGGTCTCCAACTTGGAGAACTTGCGCCGCGGCTTCTGGTGGTTCTTGCGGATCTCGTCCTGGAATGTCTTCTCAAGCTCGTCCAAGAACCGCTTCATGTCGTTCCATCCCACCTCGTGCACCCCCATGTCGAACCGTATCTCCGACGCCTTGGTGTAGATGCACTCGGACGAAACACCAATATCTAGCCGGTATCCCCCGGTCTTGTCGACAATGGTGCCGAACTTGAGCTCCAACTCCATGTACTGCCGGTTCTCGAGCGGAATCTCCACGAAGTTGGCGTAGATCCACTCGGCAATCGTACGCACAATCGACTGCGGCGGAATCACCCCGGTCACCAGGCACTCCAAGTCCTGCGTGTGCATGTGGGACCGGTCAAACACGGACTTCGACGAAAGTCCACCGGACGCTTCGGCCGCTCCGGTTTCGGGCTGGAAATGGGCGATATCGCGTGGTTGTTGTGATGGCGGGTACCATTCCTGGGCCCACACGGGCGGTTGGACGTACCGGCGAGGCTTCCCGCTTTGCTTCTCTTTAGACTTGAGTTTGTTGATTTTCTCCAACTCAGACCCCACGAGGGCGGGCCGCTCCCGTTCTGTATTATTGTCTTCCACCCTAACCACCAGGATATCGCCTCGGGTGGATTCTTCTTCCGATTCGTCGTCAGACTTGGTCGGGAATTCGCTCTCGGAGATATGGATCTCCGATTCATCCTCGCCGTCCTTCTCATCCTCTTTCTCCTCTTGTTTCGCTCCGCTGATTTCTGTGCTCACCGTGCCATTCTCACTTTTGGTGGTTTGCGTATCGGGTGCGTTTTTGGAGCCGTTCGACGCAGGGCCATTGAGTAAGTCGTTGATAGAATGTCTGTATCCCAGGGCCGTCGAATTCCGCTCCGAATCATCGGGGGGAGAATCTCCGTTCAAAATGGATCCCACGTTCATATTGGGAAGACAGAGTATTTGAAAGTGACTACTGCGTACACCCACGGAAAGGATTGGAATGGATGGGGTATATGCACCCCCCCTATATGGAAAAGAATCTTGCAGTGATCGGTGATTCTTGAGAAAACCAAGTCATTAAGACCTCGGTATGTCTGAATTACAAATACAAGACTCGGCAAATACGAGACTCAGCTAGTAGAAGGGAGTGATCGGAAATTTCCTGCTGATGATTGGAGCAGTCTATTGAGACACTTCAACGGACAGTTAGGTAATGTCGCGGGTGGAGCGAAAATGGGCATATAAATCAAGTCGGTATATGGCCGACAAACAAAGATATTGATGAACAGAGTTTTTCTGAAACCTTGACGTTTTTATGGTCTTGAAGTTTTATGGTCTTGACGTTTTTAAGATCTTGCAGTTTTGTAAATGTTTCAGACAAGCTTGTATGGTACTTCAGAATTGTATGTTGTATGCATTAAGTTGGTTCTATGGGACATACACTCTGTGACCGACAGATTATCAGCCACTATATCGAGTTTCATATAAACCTTGTTCATAAATCCTCATGTAAAAACAGGTTTGGGCATAAATTCCCACAATTTGGCTCACTCATCGGGTCCAAGCTCTGTGCATAATTATATTTACAATAAAATCGTCGGGCAATTATTGTACGTTGGAACACATTGTTCCGCCCATAATTCGCAAGCTATAACATTCATTCAAAAATATCAACTAAGATCTCGCCAAGTTCTTGTTCAATCTCTTCTGCACTGCATCAATGAACTCCTCGGTGGTGACGTAGGAGCTTCTGTCCGTCTTGCCCTGAGTCAACGCCAAGTCCTTGGTCATGACACTGTCCAACGCAACGGTGTCGATAACCGCCTTCTCCAAGTCCTTACCAAACTTAACCACATCATCAGTTCCGTCCAAAGTACCTCTTTGGATCAAACCACGGGTCCAAGCAAAAATCGACGCGATAGAGTTGGTGGAAGTTTCCTTGCCTTGCTGGTGTTGTCTGTAGTGTCTGGTGACAGTTCCGTGAGCAGCCTCGGACTCAAATGCTTTTCCATCGGGAGTAACAAGAACAGAAGTCATAAGTCCCAACGACCCGAAACCCTGAGCAACAATGTCGGATTGCACGTCTCCGTCGTAGTTCTTCATGGCAATAATGTATCCACCTTTCGACTTCAACATCTGGGCCACCATGTCGTCAATCAATCTGTGCTCGTACCAGATTCCAGCGGCGTCAAAGTCTTTCTTGTACTTGTTCTCGTACAACGACTCGAAGATATCCTTGAACCGGCCATCATACTTCTTTAAGATCGTGTTCTTGGTGGTGGAGAATAAGTTCATCTTGCGCTCCAATGCCAATCTAAATGAAGACTCCGCAAAGTCAGTGATCGACTTGTCAGTGTTGTACATGGACAACGCCACGCCTGGTCCCTTGTAGTCATAAACGGCAAACACCTGCTCATCGGAACCATCTTCGGGCTTGAACACCAAGGACAAGTTTCCCGCTTTAGGAATGACAAGATCAGTGGCCTTGTACTGATCACCGAAAGCGTGTCTGCCGATGATGATAGGCTTCTCCCACGCTGGAACAATGCGGGGAATGTTGTCAATCACAATCGGTTCCCTGAACACTGTTCCACCAAGAATATTACGCAAAGTACCGTTAGGTGACAACCACATTTTTTTCAATCCGAACTCCTCCACTCTCGCTTCGTCGGGTGTAATGGTTGCACACTTAACACCAACCCCATACTTCAAAATCGCGTTAGCCGCATCGGTTGTAACTTTGTCGTCAGTTTCGTCTCTGTACTCAATTCCAAGGTCATAGTATTTCAAATCAATGTCCAAGTATGGGAAGATAAGTTTGTCCTTAATGAACTTCCAGATAATTCTGGTCATCTCATCTCCATCCATCTCGACGATGGGGTTCTTGACTGTGATCTTTTGAGACATGGTTGGGTTGATGGGGGGAGAATATATCGATAAAAGTTAAAACGGCGTCGATAGAACTTGGTGCAAATACCAGAAATGGGGTGCGGGAGGGGCAAAAATGTTAGTATTTATATATACGTGCCTTTATAGTGTCCCGAAGAAACTCCGGGGAAATGTGGAGAGCAGTCGCATGTTCCGATATCATGCACGCCCCACCTACGGTATTCACCCACAAACTCCGATACATCCACGGCGTTTCGAGCCTGTTTTTTTCACTAAATAGTAATGGTAAATGGAGAAGGATCTCGGCCCCAAGGATGGCTTAAATTATGAGCCTGATATTTGCTTAGCATCGCGGCATGACATCTCCATCAATTTGCCCCACCACGTTCCTGCATTCGACAAAACACGAACACCAATAAGGTACCCACAATTTCACTGATGGGACCGTAATGTCCCGTAATTGTTTTGACTTCCTCCGACTCAAGCTCGGTTCAATTTCAGGCGGCACAATGCAAGACCCATTCAAGGGCAACTGTTTCCCGAAAACATGTTCACTGGCTCGGAAATCATTGCCCATTAGGACTTTAATTTCGCCAATCAGAGTCCATGTTTTGAAACAACCCGGAAGTCACCCGGCTAAAGCTTATGTACTATGCCAGCCACATAATCGCGCAGGATTCGGGCTAACGGATTGCAATGCTATCATGCAGCGCAGTCATTCAAGAAGTTTGAGAGGCGGCGCGCGGCTCGAAATCCAACCGAAACGTCAAGCACCACACCTAACAAAAGGAAAGCGCTTTGGCGTCGAAGTTACCCGCAGTCGGTAAGTACACCGCGGTTGTGCACATAAGTGTTTTTTAGCGTCTTATAAGTTCGAAAAGTTTTTATTTTGAGAGAACAGAAACCTCGGTAATCATGAGACTAACAAATGGTATGTTCCATATCGTGGTCGTTGGAAGTTTATGATGAAAAACTTACTCAGCTCACTCAGAGTCACTGGCGATGCTGATAACTTTTCCTAATCCAACTTTTTTACCTGACAACCGAACAATGTCCACATCATGTTTTAATTTTAGTTTCTTTTTGCTAACAAGTATAGATTGACGTTAAATAACGTTTGATTCAGAGGGGTTCAGCTGTTGATCAGTTTGGACTTTTCGGTCTCAAGGAGTCAATCTCGGAATTTTGGGGAACCAAATATTGCGGGATTTGCTTCTGCTGGCCATTGGCGTTTTTGTATTTCATGTAAGACTTGCTGTGCAACTGTGTCTCATACTCGATGGGATCAAAGTTGTTGATCAAGACGTCGGGCAGCATAATCACCCACCCTTTTCTCAACTTAACTGGTAACTTATACCCTGTTCTGCATGGCACAATGTGGAGCCGCCTGTTGGAGTTTGAGAAATTTTCCGCCACTTTGTAGATGGAATCTGGCACTGCGTTGCTATAGGTGGTCGGAGATGGTGCAGGTGATTCGATTTGAAGATCCGTGTCCACGTTACAATGTATCAAGTCGCTATCAGTAGATCTCCGGACGGTTCCTGTGATACACATCCAGCAATGCCATTGATTACGTCTCATCAATGACTGTCCATTACCATTTTTCCCGTGGTCGGAGTGGAAACCATCATTAACCCCATTGGGAAACATCGGACTGTCTTCATCCACGGGCACGAAAACTAGTTCTTCGGATCGACGGAATTTCTTATTCCATCTGTCTCCATTGAGTAAGCCCGTTAGCTGCTTGATGTTGGCAGAGGTTGACCAGATAAACAAGAAGCCTGGTTTCGCACAAAGTTTGTAGAGGGGAAGCAGATTCAAAAGCGGTAAGATGAACTGGTTCTCCACCAACGCCCCAATCATGATCACATCGAACTGCAAACCATAGTCATTGACCCATTTGTTCAAGGTTGGTATCATCTGATTCCCCTCTATCCTTACTCCATATGGCTTTGTTGCGTGGTTACTCACTTGCTTTGCTTTGAGTTCCTTTAACCTCTGCAATTTCGGATACCCTTCCATTGGGTGTTGAGCGTTACGAATATATCGGGTAGAGAGAGTTCGGGTGTGAACATAATGGTTCAAATAATCGTTTTCTGAGTTTCTTTGTCTCTTGGCCGAAGAAGCGGAAGAAATGGACGAGGATGAAGAGGTCTCATTAGATGACAGACTTTTCTGGCTTCTGGCACTCTGGGTGGAATTGTTGGCAGAGCGAGTTCCGTATTTAGAATAACTGTACATGCTGGAATGAAGTATACGCTAATCTAAGGATATAATAAGTGTGGTATAATTATTCGGCCCCGCGCGTATTATATATAAAAACATGGCTGCAAACTTGACGTTTCAGAATGATCGCAGAATTGCAAGATCTAGCTGCATGTGTCCTTCTGACGAGCGATTCGAAACACAAGTGTCGCGGGATTATTCCGCTATTAGCCGTATCAATGTAACCTATATGCGCCCGGGTCAGCATTCCTATGATTCAAGTCTATAATTTACCCGGAACGTATTATAGGTCCCGAGCGATCTTCGTTGCAGGAGCTTCTTTTCCCACTTTTCGAATCACCTGTTTGCGGTATAATGGACGATACGCGAAACTATTATTCGCGATTCCGCTTTTGCACCCATCATGACTAGCGATCACAAAATCCGACAGTTTGAAGCTTGTCTAGTAGAATGGCTAAGTTATCCATTGGGGGATGTTAATGATATAATTTTAATGCTTTTCAATTTTCATGCTGTTTATTTCTATGCCAAACAGCCTAGCGTAATCCAGGAAAATGCTCTGAAAATTCTTCAGCGTGCAATCCCACAACTTCTTGCTAAGATATGGCACCATCCTCTGGCATCTCAAGACTTAGTACTTCGGGTTCAAAATATGATTTATCTGATAATTGATGGCATTTTGGTGTGTCAGAATCTTGTTAAAACACCAGCAACAAGCGAGGAAGGTCCAAGTAACCTACAAATATCACAATTTTATCATGAGTTGTATTTAGAGGCATTTCGGGCACAGAACAGATCTCCCTTGTTGGAAAAGGAAAATGCTGATATATCCCATCAGTTAGTAGAGCTTTTGGAGGCAAATTTTGAGCTATGCCGAGATATGCTTGAATTGTATCCATCATTTGCACCTTATGAGTTCTTTGTGTCTCACGCGGACAAATTCTACCCAGATATCGCGAAGTGTTACAAATTGGCACACACGGTTGATGGCATATCACGGACTGTTTCTATTAAAAGTGCTCTATTGTCAGAAAAATTGCGTTGGACGAGTGAAGATGAAATTTTAGATGTTGGCCACTACTGGAAAGTTCGATTTATGGAACTAATATTTGCACACGAATTCGAGAAAATGGACTGCGAGACTGAAATATTGTCCAAGTATTTACTTCTGTTTGATCAATGGATACCCCTCGTGCGGACAAGTCAATATTTTCTTTATACCATTACCAATGTAACCGGACGGCAAGTTATTTTAGATGCGGTTGAGTCAAGAATGACGCTTAAATCCCGGTCCCATTACTGTTCGGATGGTGAATGCTTGCTAATCCTCAATTTCATGAATGAGATTTTCGATAATGATAGCCATTTCTTCATCACAAACTTTTTCTATACCTCACATCCCCGCCAGTATGATAAAACTCAACTGCTCCTTGACAGATTTGAATCAGGGGTCTGCAGAGTCATGGGTTCCAGTAAATGTTTTCTTGAATCGTTTAGGCTGCTATCGGGACCATTTAATGTGCTGAATAAAGAAGGTATCAATCTCAATATCGAATTTTCTTGTCAAAAACCTTTTTCAAATTTATTATGCAACAAGCTCCAGACTTACTTTTCAAACACATTATTGGTGAACAAGCAAATCCTATATTACATTCAAATGCTCGGAAAGTTTGATTTGTTGTATTCTGACTGTTACCCCATTGATATATTGCTGAGTGCAACGAGACTCCTTGAGTCAATAAATTTGCCCGTCTACAAGGTGCTAGCTTCTCCAAAATTTCAAAGTATTGAATTTATTCTTGAGGATTCTTTCGTATGTGAATTCAAAAAAGAAGGCGTTATCCGAAACATCCGATTGTTTGAGAATTTGATGGGCACCCTATACGCTATTGTTCGTTCGAAAAAAGCTCGCGGTATTCATAAGAAAACCTAGTGTATGGGTCTTCGACAATAATCCACAAATACTTTTTTGTGTAGAACTCCATAGTACGCTCCTCGTTTCTGTAAAACAATAGCTCTGGTACCTATGCGGTCGAATATCAATTGAGCTAGAGCAAGAGATACATCATGGTTGATGCATATGGGACTTGTATCAACATACTGGGTAAAATTTGTGAACGTTTCAAATTGAGCCAGGTACTCTAATTTCTGCCTTTCAAAAATTAAGTATTCATCGTTCGAGCCATAGTTGAAATATTCCGTTCTAGCGCCCTGGTTTCCAGCGTGGCCTACTATTGACTGTTCCAACGCCGTCATAAACAGATTCAAGTTGAGCTCGGTATGGATTTTCCATGACTCCGATGTGTAGTCTAGGGTATCATATACCTGGCAGTACATGTCTCCTAGGCTGCAAGAAAGATCTAAGTCAAGAAATAATTCTTTGAGCCTGTCCAAGCAGAATTCCAATTCCGCAAAATAAAGAGTGCCGACGCATGTGGAGTCCTTAATTATTGCGATACAGCCATCAAGCATTGATCTTTGAGCGAGAAGAAAAAGCTTGGCTTCCAAGTGCTTATATGGGATGAAAGGTGACTTGGTGACGTCCAAGAACAATTTGTCGGCCATCACTTTGTCAACAAACTGACCCTCAGATGTATTACCGTGAGATTCAATATTAAAGCAGGGCTTGTTTTCATTCAGATTCATTCCTGTGATGGCGGAAATACTTTTTTGGTCAGATTTATTTCTTTTGTGTAAAATTTTCTCTCTCGTATCCGCTGAAGAAATTATGTCACCCGCTGAAACCAAGGGATCAGTAATATCATGTTCGGGTGACATAAATGGGTAATCGTTTGAGATAAGTAATGATTCGTAGAGCGAGTTTTCTTCAAGAAGGCCGCCAAACCAATTTGCCACGGCAATTGAGATAGAAAATGGCAAGACATACGTATACGAGCTTGTGAGTTCAAAAAGAATAGTCACCAACGTGATGTTCATGCGGGTCACACCCGCCATGAAAGCACCAGCTCCTATCATCGAGTATATTCCCAAATCAATGGTACTGGTTGAATATTCTCCGAAGACATACAGAAATGGGGTGGCTTCTCTCAGAAGGATTAACTTCTGTGCAACTTGTAAGATCATGGCAAATATTCTGCCAAAAAGTGCGCCTGCGACCATGGAAGGAACATAAATACCACTGGGAAGTTTTAGACCAAAAGTGACAAAAGTTAATGCCAATTTGATCAAAAATGCTACTAGAAGCCTTTTTATTTCTGTCTGAAACTGTTCTGGATCTGTAGGACAAAGACTAGAGTCTAGCTCAGACGAACATGATGTTGCAAGATCGAGGATCAACTCAGAAGACGCTTGTTTTGTGTAGGGATTCCAGTATGTGACTAAACCGGTCACCAAACTTATGGCAAGGACATCAACCACTGGAATCTTAAAGAATTTCAACAGGCGATAGTGTTTAGGCCACCATTTGGTGAACTTGACAAAAAAGGCACCATAAATTCCACCAGCAATTCCAAGAAATACGAAAAAGGGGATTTCCCTAGTTTTCCAGTCCGAATCATAATTGAGCTCAAACAAGACTGTCTTGCCAGTTCCGTACGGATTTAAAAACTTGAGAAAAAGAGTAGATGTCATTGCGCAAATGAAGATTAGGAAAAGTTGAGTGGAAGGCAAATAGTGGTTAATCTCCTCCAATATGAACAACACTCCCCCCAAAGGAGACCCAAATGCCAAAGCAACACCCGAGGATGCACTCGCAGATAAAATCTGTTTTTTCATCAAATCATTTTCGTTGATATGAGGAAAAAATCTAGATATTATATTTCCCACACAGGTAGCCAAGTGAACGTAAGGCCCCTCCTTTCCGAGGGCCATTCCGGATGCAATGGCCAATATTAATGCGATTGTTTTGGCACAAAGAGTGTAGCTTCCTAGAAAACGACGAATGACAAAGCCTGACAATATTGTCTTCACTTCAGGTACTCCAGATCCAGCTGCAGTGTACATTGTTCTTGGGGATGTGGAACTCTGGGCGCCAATTTCAGACCTTTTGATCTCCGGCCCTCCTTGTGCCTCATCAGTAGGCGGATCAACATTCCAGGTATCAGTTGTGCGGCTGGATCTGGGGTAGAGTGCGTCATCATCTATGGTGGGTAATCTCGACGGTATCCTTGTGGTCAACGTGATGAGACAGGCGCAAGTGGCGAACGCCACGGTGAGGGCGATATAAATCAAGTAATCAGCCCTAATGAAGCCCGCAAAGGGCGTCTCCGAGAAGAACGACGACCAAGAAACCCATGCGTGGCACTTTTCTTCCGTTGGAATGTCGGCGCAGCACGAGACCTGGCTGACAAACCAGTTTGAGCGGCAATAGCCGTACTTGGCGCCCACCAACAAAATCTCGATCTTATCTATGAAATAGGCGATAAGAGCAAACAAGAAAGACACCGCCACCGTTAGGAACCACTTTCCAAGCACATAATAGTACCGGCTGGTATACCGAAAGGATGCCGGCGAGTCCTCATTCGGGTGATTGTGTCTTCCCTGGTCGATCTTCACCCCGCGTTTTACCGCATAGTTGAACTTGTTGGTCTGGACAAACGCCTTGGCCCAGTCTATGGTGGTGAAGTCGTCGTAGTAGTTTTTCTGGTTGCGGGACTTGTGGGCGAGATTCAAGAGTCTCAGTCCAAGCGATCTATTGGTACGCGTAGTGGCTAGCGAACGCACGTCGTCAACCGGGTCAGACGGGGAGAGAAGCAACCCGCGGGGAAGAATTGGAGACTTCAAGTCGATTTTCCCGAGCGATTTGATCCGGGCCAACGCAATTTCTCGCCCGCTGCCTGGATCGGTCTGTTTATGCTTATCAGTAAGTAACGCGGACATGCTGAGTAATGGAGTGCTGGGGACCGTGGAGGCATAGCGGTCGATGGTGCTCTTTCTATCTGGGGTTTCAAGCGGCTCCTCTAGGGCGGAAGTTGCCCCCGAGTGGTTGGATTTTTTGGGTTTCTTCCCGGGCATCAGAAAGACTAGAGTGTGGAGGCCGCGGTTGCGATGGCCGATAACAGTACCTTGGGTGCGCATGCACAATCTCGCCCAAAGAAGGGAAAAAGAGCTACCGGGACCGGAATTAGCAATTGCATGTAGTGGGGTTGGGAGAAGACATTGTAACCCCTTCTGAATGGAGGTTGGTGGTTATTTCCGGGGACACATTGCGAGGTTGATTTTTCCCGTGGGTTTTCTCAACTCGGTTTGCAATTTAGTGTGCGGTCAGACATTCCACAACATAAAGATAAGAAAAAGTGGGCACCGCCAAAAATACCCCATCGAAGAGAAAAAAAAAAAAGACGTCCCGATGCCTCGACTGCCTCAGTGGTCAGCTAGTACCCTACAGTGGTCGGCGAGTACAATACAATGGTTACTGGTTGGCTATCGCAACCGTCAGTAGCGACGCACTGTGCATGGCAATACCACACCGATACGCTTCAGTGGAAGTTCCACATACACTTCAGTGGAAGGTGCACACACGCTTCAGTGGAGTGGTTGCCGTGGCAGCAGTCACACAAACGGCACAATGGACATCTACAGATGGTCGGTAAGATTGTTTTATTCATGCAGTGTATGACTTAAGCCTTGTAGGTTCTGACGCCGTGGTCAGATCTGAAGATCGCATCACCTTCGGAGTAGCCTCTGCCCAAGCCGAAACCAACGCCCACCCACACGGGGAAGCTTCTTCTCTTGAAGAAAAGAATGGACGCCAACACACCGCCACCAAAACCCAAGCCGGTTTTGATCAAGGTGTTGGACAACACAAGGTCCCACTAGAAAAAAGTTAGTATGGCGCGAAACACAGCGCGGCGGCCCGCAGCGCAACAGCAGTACGTACCTTATCGTTCAACAAGTTCTGGGATGTGGAGGAGACTTCGGTTTTGTGTTCAGACATTTCGGGTGCTGGAGGTTAGTACATTGACCAATGGGGTTGACGCAGGTGTGCAGATGCCAAATACGCGTGGCGTGGCGAGTCGGCGGACGGGATGGGGGCAAAGTCTCACACACGTGCTCCGGGACGGCGGATGCCCATACATACTGAGACTCTAGCGGAATATACGTGGGGGAGAAACGAGCGAGTGGTGGTGGGAAGCGGTGAATTTTCAGTCGCATTTGGTTGGAGGAGGTGTGTGCAGGACAGAGGCCAGACCACCCCCAGTCTGAGACTGGGGCCCGTGGGGCTAGGGTGCGGCGGCGGGCGGCCGCAGAATTAGAGCCGGAGAATTAGGGCCGGGGAACGAGGACCGAGCCGAAAAAAGAACATAAAACCACAGCGATTCCACCGTTGAAGTCACGTGGCCGCCCGGTTGCGGTATCACGGCGGTGTCGCAGTTGCACCGGGGAATCGCCTAACGGCCAGTGCGCGGCCAGCCAACAATAAGGCGCCGCACACTCTGAACCTAACCAACAGGGGCCACACCCAACGCCCGCAAGGAAAGCCCGCCAGCGCCCGGTTGGTTTTGCCGGGTTCGTTTGGCCCGATTGGGTTCGCCAGTTGGTTTCGCCAGTGGTTTTCGCCCGGTGGTTTTTCCTTCAGCTAGACCAACCTCGCCAGATCACCACGTGAGGGGTGCACACCACCCCTCTGCACATAGGGTCGGAGCCAAAAAACAATCCACAAAATTTGTTCTCGCCCTAGATATAACAAACCACCGCCCGCCGGCTCATTCCTTCATTTAATCCACTTCTACCACCGTCCCACTTCCCGCCCTCCCCAAGTGCCCACCCCATCGCGCTTCCGCCACTGCTCTGCCCCACCCAGCCACCCAGTGTGCACCACCATCCAAACGTCCCACCCACCTCTTCCACGATGCCGCCACAGGACGCGTTGTCCCCTCCGTTCGACACCCCGACGCCGCCGCTGCCGGTGAACCGCCTCGCCCATGCGTTCGATCACATTGCCGTTTCTGGCCACTCCGACCTCTCCCACTCGGAACATTCTGACCATTCTAACCTCCCAGAACTTTCACCCTCCAGCCTGGCAGACCACCGCCTCTCGGGCTCGGAGAAACTCCCACACCCCGACCACGCGTCGGACCCCGCCCAACCACCCTCGGACTCCCGCGCCGCCCACACTCCCTATATGGACCACTCCCCCTATCCCGACGACACGCCGTCGTCATTGCCGCGCATGCCTGGCACCTACGACTTCACTGGCTTGAAGTCCGACTCCAACAACGATCTGTACGACAACTTGGCCGACAAGTTGAACCAGCCGCACGGCGGTTTGGGCAGCCCCGTGCGCGTGACCCGCTCGCTGCCGCCGCTGCCGCCGCTGCCCCCGTCGCGGGCTCTGTTGCACGAGGATGCCGAGGCCGTGGCGCGCCTGGGGTCCGAGAAGCCGCTAGACCCACCGCCTTCCGGCTCCACGGTGGACCACCAGACCCCCATTTACACCGCGTCGGCTCTGCCGCTTCCTCCAGTCACTGGTCTCGGCATCCAACAGGCGCCGGCCACCCCAGAGGGACAGAAATCAATTTCAACGGAAGCACTCGAGGCACCAGAAGCTGTGCCAGAGACTGTGTCCGCAGATCAATCTGATCCCGCCGAAGAGGGATTCGACGAATCTATTCCTGAGAGAGCGGCCGGGAGAATCAAGCAAGCCGACCAATCAGTTCCGCGGCCCGTTTCCGCCCCACTGACGGTCGATGCTCCTGAATCGGCGGCCGAATCAAACGAGATGTCAGTAACACCCGCCCAGCCTGTTGAGGTTGACGTTGCGGCCGCACCAACTCCATCAGAGACCCAAGCACAGACCATCAAGAAGACCCGCCCCGTATCGCACGCCTCACTGCGTGAAATGCCGTCGCCCGAAGTGTCGGCTCCCGACTCGTTGTTCAAGTCCATTCCCCTCGGCAGCCCGTACCTCGATTCGCCCGACCTTTCCGACTACAAACCGCAGTTAGACCCGGGGAAGCCCTCCTACAATGTCACCGGTGATGTTGACGTGGCGCGGCTCTTGGACAGCAACGGTGGCTCGCGCCAGAGCTTTTCGTCCACTTCCACCGCCGACAGTCCCAATATCAACGACGCTAGTGCCTTGGGCAAGATTCCCACCGTGCACGACTCGGTTGACGATGACGACGATGATAAGGATTTTAGCCACTCCACTTCGCTCATGGAGCTGGTCAATGGCCTTCACATCCTGAATTTGGGTGAGACCCGCACCTTCTCGTCGCTGACGGTAATCCGCAACCCTCCACCCCCTCCAAATGACCGTTCCTACAATGCGATCGATGCCGAGCAACCCAAAACCGCCGCCGCGGTCAACACAACGTCACCCTACCCCAACCCCATTCCAACTGCATCTTTTCCTCTGCGGAGTGTCACCACCCCTATGACCCAACACTCCAGCATATTTGCCTCTTCCAGTCCCGGCGTTCAGTCGCCCAGCCTCGGTATGGGTGTCTTGGTTCCCAAATCGAATGCATCGGGCAAAAAGCGCAAGAGTGGGGGCCGTATGAAGGGTGTGTTTACGTCGATGTTCAGCAAGGCTAAGGGAAACAGTGGCGGCCCATCCAGCCCCGCGGCATCGCCCGAGCTCAGTATGAAGATCAGTACGCCGTTCAACGCCAAACACGTGGCCCACGTCGGCGTGGACCAGAATGGCTCCTACACTGGTTTGCCTATCGAGTGGGAACGCTTATTGAGCGCCAGTGGTATCTCCAAAATTGAACAGCAACAACACCCGCAAGCGGTCATGGACATTGTCGCATTCTACCAGGATACAAACGAGAATACCGACGACAATGCGTTTAAGAAATTCAAGCAGGTGGAACACATGTCCTCTAGCAATCTGGGTCTGAGGACGACGTCATCCAACTCTGCAGGCAACTCGCCCCACCCTTCCACGCCGATTGAGTCGTCTGGAATGTTTGACCAGATAACCACTCCGCAACAGTACGTGCCTCCGGTGCCGTTGTCGGCACAAAAGGTGAGAAGCCCCCCTTCTTCCCTGACCATAAGCACGGGCGAGAACGGACAATTCATTCCTAGCAGACCTGCTCCTAGACCACCCCCAACACCCAAGGCACAGAATACCGGGGAAGGCTCTACTACGCCGACATCGACTAAGAAGACCACGTTTATGGGCAGAAGATCCTTCTCGTCAAAATCGATTAAATCAGGCGCCGCCACCCCCAAGACAGAACACGTTTATCACACAGCACAGTCACTAAATGCGAAATTGGCGAAGCCGCCAACGCCGCAACTGCTGATCCCCAAGTCCAAGTCCCACAGTTACTCTCTTGCGCTGCATACCAAGCCCGAACAGAGAGGCAATACGACTCCTATCGCGCCTGCTTCGAACTTCAGCTCCGTCATTCCAAACATTCTGGAGTTTACATCGCATCGCCAACCTCCTCCTCCGCCAACGGCCAAGGAGGAGATACTCACGCGAGAGATTGCACCTGAAGAGAAACAGGATAAGGAACAGCGGGAGGACACAAAGGGCGACGAACCACCACCTAGAAAGGGCCATGATAACCAACAACCAGTGCGGGATGCTAAAAAAGCTGCCCTTTTAGCGCAGAAGAAGCGAGAGGAGAAGAAGCGCAAGAACCAGCAAATTATTGTCAAGTTACAGTCCATCTGTTCTGCGGGAGACCCCAATGACTACTACAAAGATTTGAAGAAGGTTGGTCAAGGTGCATCTGGAGGTGTGTACATCTCTCGTATCGCCGGTCTGGCAAATAAAGTGGTTGCGATCAAGCAGATGAACCTCGAACAGCAACCGAAGAAAGAGCTTATTATTAATGAGATTTTGGTGATGAAGGGTAGCAAGCACCCTAACATTGTGAACTACATCGACTCGTACCTCTTGAAGGGCGAATTGTGGGTCATTATGGAATACATGGAGGGTGGATCTTTGACCGAGATTGTTACCCATAGTGTGATGACCGAAGGTCAAATTGGAGCTGTGTGTCGCGAAACTCTTAAGGGTCTCCTGTTCTTGCATAGCAAGGGCGTGATCCACAGAGATATCAAGTCGGACAATATCTTGCTTAACATTGATGGAAACATCAAGATGACGGACTTTGGATTCTGTGCACAAATCAACGAGCTCAATTTGAAGAGAACCACCATGGTGGGTACGCCGTACTGGATGGCGCCCGAGGTGGTTTCGAGAAAGGAGTATGGCCCCAAGGTTGACATTTGGTCGTTGGGTATTATGGTGATTGAGATGATTGAAGGTGAACCACCGTACTTGAACGAAACGCCACTCCGGGCGTTGTACTTGATTGCAACCAACGGCACGCCGCGGTTGAAAGATCCGGAAGCGTTGAGCTACGATATTAAGAAATTCTTGGCGTTCTGCTTACAGGTTGATTTTAACAAGAGAGGAACTGCGGACCAGTTGCTCCAGGATAAGTTTATTCTCGAGAGCGATAACGTGTCGACGTTGGCGCCATTGGTGAAGATTGCCAGAATGAAAAAGGCCAACGAAGCACTCGATGACTGAGGCGACTTATGGTCGCATCTGTGAAAGAAGTGTATATATAATGCAAGCGTCTTTGACCACGCGTAGCGTCCGCGTACACACAGCATACGTAGCAGCACACACGTCGTAGCAGAGTCGGGTAGACGACTAAGGGTCTTGGGTAAAAAAAAAAGGCGTCTGGAGCGTACCTGACGTTGGGCTGAGAATACGTACAGAAGGTCGCAGAATGACCCCTGAGAAATATGGGCCACCGAGAGGTATACCTGGGTGATAGTCTCTGAGCAAGGTATTTTTGGAGAATAGCGTTCCTGAACGCAATGACAAGTATCCTAAAACCCACCTGCCATATCGCGGATTTTGTCCACCTCTTCCTGAAGCGCCTTGAGGTCATCCAATATGTTTGCAGTACTCGAGCTGGCGTCCGAGTTCTGGTACACCGCAGCAGAGTTGTGGGAGTTTGAGTTTTGGTAGTTTGAGTTGTGGGAGTTAGAGTTCTGGTAGGTTGAGTTGTGGGAGTTTGAGTTCTGGTAGTTAGAGTTGAGAGAGGAGTTGCGGAGGGGAGACTGATGGGCCATGATGCCATCGATGGATCCAATTGGTGTGGGTGACGAGGCCAAGGAGCTGCCGCGGCGACGCGATGGTGGAGGCGGCGGCGAAAGGGTCGAATGGGCCGGAGGCGATTTGGGAGGCGATTTGGGCGGCAATGGCGGGGGAGCGGGCGACAATGATACCGAGCGCAGGCCAAATGCGGGTGCGGCGCCGAACGCGATAGGCGGTGGAGGGAGGTGGACCGGGTTGGGCAGCGAGAGCGAGCGCGCCCGGCGTGCCGGGACAGGCGGGCGTACCGGGTCCAGAGAGCGGCCAGGGACCGCGAGGCGGGCGTTGGCGTCGGTGTTGGCGGCAGTGTCTGGGGTCATGTGGGCGGTGAAGGACTGGAGCGACACCGGCGGGGCGTCGAGCGCGGCGTCGAGCGCGGCGAAGCGGGCCATGTCTGCGGGGCCGGTGACATTAGGCCGGAGCGGCAGTAGGTCAGCCATGTGGCGCATCTGGGCCGGCCCTGTCATATTGGGCTGGAGTGGGGCCGGCAGCAGGTTGGGCAGCGGCGGGCGGGGCAGGCCGAGGTGTACGTGAATGTTGGCGGGCACGCCGCCCACCAGCATGGTGTCCACGGAGTGGAGGTTGCGGAAGTGGTTGATCTGGGGCTCCATGTCGGCGAGAATCTGCTTCTCCTCGGGGTCCGGGGAGAGCGGGGCGCGGGCGGAGTGAAGGTGCAGCATGAGCTGGTCCATGGGCAAGCTGTAGTCCAACAGCAGCGGCGGAGGCGGCGGGTCGGACACATCGTGCACGTCCGACACGATCTGGTCCGAGAACTTGACGCTCTTGAGCTTCTTCAGGCGCTTGGGCACGCGGTCGTCGGGCCGCTGGCCCGTGAGCATGAACTGGGTGAACAGGTCGAGGTCTAGCGGCGGCGCGGGGCGGGCCGGCGGCAGCGCGGGTGGCTGCGGCTCGTCGTTGTCGTCGGAGTGGCGTTTCTTCAGGAGAATCAGCACCGGCACCGGCACCGGCGCCTTCTGGCGCACCAACAGGCGAGTGGGTTCCTTGCCCTCGAGGGTGTGGCTCACCACGCGGAGCAAGGCAAAGAACTCGCCGATGTTGATCAGCTCCAAAATCTTGACGAAGATGCGGTTGATCTTCTGCTTGACCTCCGCCGTCAACCGGAAGTTGCTCAAGAAGTGGTACACGTCGTTCATGGTGATGGTGCGCAGGTTGGTGCGGGCCAAGATGTCCAGGTACCACCGCATGTAGGTCTTGGATTCCTCCAACGTGAGCTCCTGCGCCGTGAGCGAGAGCGGCACGCTGTCGTTGCCGTTGGCGCCGTCGTCTCGGAGCAGGTGCGGCCGGCGGGTCTCGGCGTGGGCTTGCACCAGCCGGAGGTTATCGGCCAGGGCGCTGGGCACGGGGTAGTCGTGCGGGTGATCTTGCAGGTGGTCGGGGGAGTAGTTGTTGGGTAACGCGGGGGTGGAGCTGCCAAACGACACGGGCGGGGGCGCTAGGCGATCGTGGCCCGCGGCCATGGAGCTGAGCCAATCGAGCTGGGTGTCCATAGTAGAAAATGGCAAGTGGTGAGAGAGCGCGGGCAGTTGTGGGCCGAAAGTCAGGGGAATGGGGTATGGGTGTTTTTGCGGGGACTGGGGCGGCACGTTCGAAAGAGATGGAGCCAATGGGCACAGGGCGGCGGAGGATAAACGGGTGGCAGAGTACAAACGGTTGGGTGGAAAGCAAGGGTGCACCGCGCTGTGTGCAGTCAGATCAGTAGGGCCGGGAGAGGCCGAATGGATGGGGGTGGGGGCGGCAGGGGGTCGAAAGCGATGTTATTGATGATGGATTGGGCGGAGTGGGCGGGTAGACCGGCGGGTTAGATCAGCGGGTGGGTTTGGTGTGGAGGGAAGAATGAAGTTACGGGTGTGAGACGCTACTGCTTGTGCGACCTGGAATCTGGTGAGTTCGCGCGCGCTAAAGCGTTGGCGTGAGCTATAGCGTTGAAGTGAGACCCACCCCAACACCATGTTAAAAAAACTCAAGCAGAAGACGGCGCCACGGAAGCGGGTGAATCTTGATTCGGCGGAACCAGAGCTGTTTGAACAGGCCATGGCCCGCAAATCCCGGAAGGTGGAAGCGGCGCTGGAAGCACTGGAACCGGAGTGGGTGGAACAGGAAGAATCGGAGACGTCCGGGCGGGGACCGGAAACGCCAGAGAAATCCGGAACCGAAGAACCAGAGAAATCCGGAACCTCAAAACCCCAGCCCGGAACGGGACTGCGGTATCTCGGCGCATTGCTCCGCCAAAAGCAACTACGCCACGACGAACGAAGAAGTGCCCAGATTTCCATACAGCGGAAACAGGGCGAGGGGCTTGTGGTGTTCGAAAGCGATTCCTACAAGGCCATGGCTGACAAGGAATCCACCGAGCCGAGGGCTGTTGCAGGTCAAGGCACCCCTACGTCTGCTACGAGCGGCCGGTTTTCCTCGAAGATCCTGGCTCTGGACATACTGCGGGCGCGCGAGCGTTATTTCTCCCGGGTGAACAAGCGGGTGGTATAATGATGAGTACTCGCGTTGCCCGCGGCTTATGGTCTGGCGATCCGGTCACACGGCTCTGCCTGGAACTTGTTGAAACGGACTTGTTAGACCTGTTGGACCTGTTGGAACATCTTGTTGGAACATCTTGTTGAACATCTTGTTGAACATCCTGTTGAACATCCTGCTGGAACTTTTCTGATCGTGATTTATTCTCCAGTCCAGTCCCGCCACTACACGTCCTGTAATTATTCAGCATTATTACTTGGTGATACCTAAAGTCAAACTACCTCAATGCCTCCTGCATCAGAACCGTGTCCACAATCTGGCGCCCGGTGCTATTTGGAGTCACCTCCTCAGGAATAGGCGCCGGGTATTGGTGGTTGCCCTGCAGATGCACAATCTTTTCGATCGAGTCAGCGCTAGGCATGAAAATCACTCTCGTGCCCGGGTTTCTGCTCATGGCCTGGAGCGCTTCGAGGTAGCGAATCTGCAACGCGGCAGGTGAGCTCAAAATGTCGGACGCCTTTCTCATTTGCTTGGCACTTTCGACCTCGGCCTTAGCGTTGATGATCTTCGCCTCGCCAATCCGCTTCGCCTCGGCGGCCTTCGCAAACGAGTCTTGTACACTAGCAGGCAAAGTCAAGTCCTTGATCAAGATCGACTCGATCTGGACACCCCACGCGAACGCGGTCTTGGAGATGATTTCCGCAATGGATTCGGCTATCTCCTCCCGCTTTTCCACCACATCCTGCAACGTGCGGCTGCCAACCACATCACGCATGGTGTTCTGGGTTCTCTCGGTGATGGCGCTGTGGATGTCCGAGATGGAGAAAATCGCCTTCTGCGGGTCGATGATGTTGTAATACACCACCGAGGTGATTTGCACCGTCAAGTTATCGCGGGTGAAACACGACTGAGGCGGCAATTCACGCGTGTTGATCTTGATGTTCACACGGGTCAATTTCTCTGTGAAGGTGTTGACGTAGGACGTGCCGGGTTCCACGGTTCGGGATAAGGCACCAAAAGTCTGCACCAAGCCCACTTCGCCCTGGTCCACGGTCTGGTATGGGTTCTGGCAGCAGCAACAGAACATGCCGAAGCAGCCAAAGCACAGACCCATGGCGGAGAGGAAGTTCTGATAGCCATTAGTGGCGGGTGTGGGGTATGTGCGGGCAAAGTCCTTGAGGATCATTTCCGGTTTGACGTAAGCGTCTTTCTCTGCGGAAATAGAGTGGATGGAGTCAGTCATGGCACGGGAAGGCAGTGAATCGCGAGGTCAATTGGATAGTATACAATTGGATACTAGACAGTTGCTTGCACTTGATTCGATGACATATAAATATGGGGAGCGCCTGGCTATATATGTGGCGCTATTCCTGCGGCTATACCGCACAGCGGTTACGAACGCTGCAGGCAATGCGTGACGGATTGCATATTTCGTCAGCCAAGACATCACGATCGGGGCTGAAGGGAGAATTGCCGTCCCAGCCTCCCCGGACGCCCAACGGAATGAATTTCGAACCAGAAACCCGTGGAAATCCGGAAACCCCAGAAATTGCCCGAACTCGCCCGCACGGTGTCACCGCGCGAGTTGTTGACGTTTCGCGATCGAAAGAGCCTGCATGACCATCCTTTGTATTTATGATAACGGAGTCTTGTACACGGCCTCCACCTTGGATGTCAGAATATCCGAAAGAGCTGATGTTGTTTCATGACGGCACACTCCGTTGAAATGGATGTCCCATGCCATAAATCTAAGTCGGGACATCAACCGACGTCGAGCCTACCAAAAGAGTTGGTTGATGATCAGAGAGCGATCTACTATTGGCAATTACTGCATTGGTAGACGGGAACTCACGGAATTAGGAAAACTCAAGACACTATATAGCCACCGAGTAGTAACTCTACAACCACAACGAGAGATGAACGGCTCAGGTCGAATAAACACCAGGCCCACTTCACAATGAAGATGCCACCATCTGTACACAGACGGTCACCCGACCCAGAGCGACCACCCGTGCTGCTTGGAAAACTCGGGCCAGTCGATGCACACGTCGCCCGTTGGGTTTGCAAGCCAGATCTCCTCCACAATCTCCAGCACCCGCTTCAGGTTGCCGAGCAAGTACAGGTCCTGGTGGATCTGGAACCGCTCGCGCATGCGGTCGCGGTCGTAGGCGCGCCAGCACGTCACGCCGCACACCACGAGCAGGAGCAGGAGTGACACATTGAGCGGGGTGTCGATAAGCAAGTCCACAAGCACCAACGCCTTCAACAACAAGCGCTGCTGGGAGGTGGACGACGGCGACATGCGCATGATCGACGAATTGAGCTGGATCCGGCAGATATACGTGTAGAGCTCGAAGAGCGCCATGTGGAGACTGAGCTGGTTCTGGTCCCGCGACAACATGCGGATGTGCGACTGCCACGGGCTGCAGTGGTCGATCTGGCGGTCGAGCTCGCTCCACACCCGCTCCAGCTCGTCGTAGAACTTGGTGCGCTCCTCGTACGCCTCCTGGCCCTGGGTCTCCAACCGGTCCATGGCCGCCTCCAATCGCTGCAACTCGACCTTGGCGTTGGCGATCTGGCCCATGATGTTGTAGATGGGCGCTATGGTGCCCTGGAGCGGGTCGATGCCGTAGTCCTTGTCGCCATCGCACAACACCGCGTCGAACTCGCTGAGGCTGAAGTGGGTGCCGCCGGTGAGCGCATCCGACAGGAGGAGGTCGTGGTACTGGAAGTCCGAGAGCAAGAACTTGATGTCGTTGGAGAAGCCGAAACGTCGGGCCACCTGTGCCGGGCCGCCGGCCGACCGGAGGAGCTGGAAGCACCGCTGGTGGAACTGGAACCAGTTGCGCACGTCGCCGGTGCACACCTCGATGCCGATGAAGATGAGGTAGAGCGCAAAGAGAGTAAAGAAGTCGTCGTCGTTAGTGGGCTTCAACTCGCTGCCGATCTCGTCGCACATCAGCTTGGCCGCTTTCTGCATGTACAACCACGGCTTGGAGTAGTCCGGCTCCGGTTTCTTGAGCTCCAAGTAGAACCCACCCCACGCGGTCAACGCGTAGAGAATGGACTTCTTGCGTGTGGCGAGACTGAAGAAGGTCTTGAGGAAGTAGTTCAGCGTCATGGGCGCAATCGACACGAAACTGCAGTACTTCTCCCGGTAGTACTCCAAGAAGAGTGTGCCCTCGGAGTCGAGGTTGGACGTGAACAGGAACCCGGGCATAATCCGGAACGGGTACCCGAAATCGCCAAACGGCGAGTTCTGATCAAGGCTCATGGGTAAGAAGTCGTCGCACTGGGTCGAAAGAATCTGCACCGCCGTTCCGCTGATATCCTCATGCACCGGTTTCACTTGCGCCTGCTCCTCCTCGTGCTCTAGTGCCGCATGTTCGACGGCTTCGCTATCCATGCTCTCAGAATGTATTTCCGGTTGGAAATTTTCCAACTTCATTGCCCAGAATCTGTCCAGCAGAGTCGATTGCAATTGCAATCGGTGAGCCTGGGGAGATTTCCGAGATCTTGGTGACGCCAGAGTTACCGGGACAGGGTCTACAGCCTGAACTGAGGTTTCCGATGGTTCTGGGTGGTTGGATTCCGGCTTCTTCAACGTCTTGGTTGTTACCTGCACCAACCCACCGGGCAAACCAGATCCAAGACCGACATCCTCCTGCTTGACATGGTGCTGCTGGTGCATTTTAGCGGGCCACTCGCACGGTTTCGACCGGACTTCACAGGAAGTACACAATGGGTATCGCTCGTCACAGCGTTTTCTTAAATGTTAGTCAACGGCTCTCTGATTTCACGAGTAAGCACATACCTTCTCCTGCGGCACGTCAAGCATCCCGTAACTGATCGAGATCTAGCCCCACAGAAACGGTTGACTTTGGATGCCGGGAGTTGCACCAGTAACGGAAGCGTCTTCTCTTCGACGGTTTGGAGTGTGTCAACACTGATGGTACTAAACATAGAGCATCCAATTTGTCAGATGCAACCGTAGAGGGGCGCTAACTGCCCAACTAATAGGTGCCGAGATTCCCCAACCGGAAAATGACGCCGACAGCGCCGCGGCGGCTACTGCCGTTTTGGGAAACTCCCCAATCGGTGGCTGCGCGTACCGTACATGGATATGCACCGCGATAGCGCTCGCGACGTTATAACCTCTCATTGTCCACCCACTTGTAACCTCAACTAATTCTTTAATTCTTTCTTTCACCTTCTTCTCTTAATATGCACAAAGTTCTCCTTTTTGGTTCCGGCGGCGTTGGCACGATGGCTGCGTATGCTTTGGACTTACACAAAGACACAAAGGTCACCACTGTGATCAGATCGGACTACGATACCGTCACCAAGAACGGCTTCAAGATCAATTCCGTCGACTACGGAGTTATTGAGTCTTACAAGCCCGAACACGTGGTGAAGACCATTCACGATGCCGTGCCTCACGGTCCATTTGACTTTGTGGTGATCTCCACCAAGAACCAACCAGACATCATTAAACTTGAGGAATTGGTGGAGCCAGTTGTCACCCCCGCCGTGACCAAGGTTCTTCTCTTGCAAAATGGTATCGGCCTCGAAGAGGATTTCTTTGCCAAGTACCCCCAAAACATCATCTTGAGTGGTGTTTCCATGATCGGTTCCACCAACCACGGTGGTGTGATTGAACATGAGATCCACGACTTCTTGAAGGTGGGTTACTTCAACAACCCTAATCTTTCCGCCGAAGCTCAAAAGCAGGCGGCTCTCGAGTTCATTGAGTTGTACCACAACGGCAAGAACGAATGTATCTACGACGAAGACGTTAAGTACACCAGATGGAGAAAGTTGGTCTACAACGCCACTCTTAACACCATTTGCACTTTGCTTAACGTTGATGTGGGTCGTTTGGAGCTCTTTGGTGGCATTGACTCCTTGGTCAGAGGTGCCATGAAGGAAGTTTTGGCCGTCGCTAAGTCTGATGGCGTGGAATTGGATGAAAGCATCATGGATTTCATGATCGCTTCCGATGATGGTGTCTACTACTCTCCATCTATGTTGGTTGACGCCCGTAAGGGTAACTATATTGAATTGGAGGTCATTATTGGAAACCCTGTTAAGACTGCCAAGAGAAACGGCGTCGATGCCCCAATCTTGACACTCATATACGACATGTTGAAGGTTTGCCAAATGAAGACAAAGGAAGCTAAAGGTGCTTTCATTGTACCTGAAGTTAGACCTATTCTCCGGAAAAACTAGCTTTAGAGAACATTTATAGATATAGCTACGTTAATTATTTAATGCTGTCGTCGAATACTTAACCTTTCCATACATTATATATCAGAACAAGAATTTATAAGAATTTAACACAATACTTACAAGATGTAGTAAAAGATTCTCCAAAGCAAACTATTTCTGGTGACCATCTTACTTTCGAATTCAGACTTGTGGATTGTTTCCTCCTCATCAGCGAGGTCAATGATATCTTGCACCTTGATCTGGTCAATAGGAATTTGCAATTGCCATTCTCTTCTTACAACAATACTACCAAGATAGAGAACAACCACAATGAGCACAGTCACATAGGCAGTGAAAAAGTCAGAGACATTCCAGTTACCATCAATAAACACACTGTAACCATTAGTCAACGTCAAAATAGTGAAAAAGATGACGGTTGCGTACGCACCAAACTTTTGAAAAGGTGGTCTGTATGGCACTCTGTCGTTCAAGTTGTTGTAATCAATCACCTTACGGTACAGAATATAGGTGATACCAACAAAGATCCAGGAGATGAACCCAGAAATGGTAGCAATATTCGTGAGCCAGGAGAAGACAGTAGCCGCAGACAGGGAGCAGTTGAGGTAAGCAAGAGGCAAGAAAGCACAGCTAACACCCACAGCATAGATAGGGACGCCAAATCTATTCGTCTTGGAAAATATCTTTGGAGCATCACCTTGCAAAGCCAAAGAATGCAAACCTCTAGAAGATCCGTATATCATAGAAGCACCACAAGAGTAGGCGGATGTGAGAATGCATGCGTTCACAATATGAGGCAAAATGTGAATACCGACGTTAGTCATACCAATGACAAATGGAGAAGCCTTTGCACTGGATGCCCCAGAAGCGATTGCACCCATCAATCCGCTGTCGTCGTAGGCAACAAGAATACCAATGATCAAAACACCCAAGACGTAGAAGATTGCCAAACGGTACACGAATGCCTTGGCAAGCTTTGGCATGTTTCTTCTTGGGTACTCTGCTTCGGCAGTACACGAAATGATCAACTCTGGACTCAAAATAAAGGAGAATCCAGCTTTGATGATACCAGTCCAACAAGCTAAAAACTTGCCAGTGTTGCCTGGGGCCAAGTGTTCAGTGAAAGCACCAGGGTGATCCCAGTACTTGAAACCCAAAACACCATGTTGGTTAGGTCCTCCTCCGAAGAAAATGACAATACCCATGATAATCAAACCAGTAAGACACAAGATCTTGATTATTGAAACATAGAATTCGGATTCGCCAAAGAAGTTGACCGGCATGAGGTTGATCAACATCGTGGCAACCAAGAAGATAGAAATCCAGATAGCGGGGTTCGCATCGCTCCAATACTGAATAACAAATGCACAGGCAGTAATCTCAGAAGGAGGAAGCATTGCCTGGCCATAGAAAGTATTCCATCCGCCGGTGAAAGAGAAAGATCTGCTGACATATCTTCTGGACATACCGTATAACGTCGCTTCACCATGAATCGGAGTCAAGGTGGCAATTTCCGTCAACTGGTTCATAATACTCCAGACTAAAATCGACAAGATAAGGTAGCCGACCAACAAGCCTCCAGGGCCGCAAGTCGCCAAAGCTGCCCCAGAACCAACGAAAAGACCGGTACCAATAGCACCACCTAAACCAATCAACTGCATGTGTCTGGTTTTCAAACCTCTTTTGGTTTTGGTACCTTCATTGACTGAACTATCACAGGTCGAATCGAGCCCGATCTTCTCCTCCCCCACACGCTGCACGGAGATTTGCGGCTCTAACTTTTTAGACATTTGAAGATTTGGTGTGGGCTGTTGAATAAAGATCTAGAGAATGTGGTTTATTTATACTGTCAGTTGAAATGGGCTGATTTCAAGACAAACATATTCCTATCGAAGTCATAAGGTGACGTTTGCATCCGGATAGTGCTTATCGTGACGGATGATGGTTGTTGCCTGTAATCAGAGAACATGCATGGCGGCTAACGGATCTAAACGAACTCTATTGCGCAGTACATGTCGAGAAAAGACCTCCAATAGCGTCGCGACAAGCAATCTACAATTACCAATTACTCTGACTTGTATCACGTGAATTGCGGCTGATATTATCCGATATCTCGGCGTGTCGGGTTTCATTCTCCGAACTGACCTTAATTTGTTAGATCAGGTGCTGTCGGTTGTTTCACAACTTGATAGGGGATGGAAATGTAGTTCTAATCCAAGTTCTAGAGGTTCCCGAATCATTATAGATTTTATCATTACAAAGAAGAGCATTCGTCTTCTTATATTACCCGCACAAACGGACCAGTGGCTTCATACGTATAGTTTAGTTTTAGTCTGAAGCAGACTCTACTGCTCGGATACCTTACCCACCGGATCAGATTCCAAGTGATTAATGTTGACATGAAAGAACATATGCAGGTCAACATCATATAGTTTGTGCTCGGACTCATACCACCTATGGTGTGAGAGACGCATCTGATCATACTCACGTAATAATGGGCATTACAGAATCTCAGAATACGATACAAATAGAGCAGAATTGGTAAATCTTCAGTGAGAGGTAAATGTGAATACAAGACTCAGTTAATTTAGTGATGGATAAAATGAATGTTTCTGCAGACGTTTTACTGTCTGTTGAGAACAACAATTACGAGACTGTATGATCACATCCATACATCTTAACAAGATCAGTGTGTTGAAATTTCCCTACAGTAAAGCGTCTGCAGGAACCTTCGGTTTATCCATAATTGAGTTGGCTGAGTCTTGTATTTATATTTATCACCCTCTGATGATTCACCAGTAACGGGAAATCGGCTATTTTTAGTTTTCCGTGAGTTTTCCGTTATGTTGATCGAATATTCGGTATTTCCGTCTGGTTACTCGCTGCTTAAACCTCAGGTCTTAGATGGTTAATCCTCAAACCCCGAATATCAGAAAGAACTGCACATACTCCTTCATTACAACACAGTGGCCCAAAAAGTTAATGTGTTTTGACACAATGTAACGCGGCGAGATACAAAACGTAACACCCGAGTGGGGAATGCTTTCTTTATTGTAGGGAGGAAAGTAACTTTTTTTTTGTAAATACGCGACGACTCTCCGTTCCTCGGACCGCGAATAGATAGAGCAAATGTGACTAAATGCTGACATCCGCGTTAACCGATTAGCAGTAATGCCATTCGCGAAGAACCATTTTGGCAATGATAGCGGTGACTGCATAAAGGGCCCCAAACTCACCGATAAGCCTTGCCATTCCAAATTAGGAATTAGACGCACCACAATATCCGTCGAAGTGAATCCCGATGCATTATTAATAGTCTTCGTTCTCTTAAGCACTCCACCAATTTTATCTCAAATATCATTTTTATCCTTCGTTTACACAGCTTATGTTTGCAAGACGCCAATTCATTCGAAAACTTTCTCTCTCCGCTAAGCCCAAGAGTTTCCGGTTTAACCAGAGATGGAAGGCTACTGCCTGCGGGCTGGTGGCTTTGGCCGCTGGTTACACGTTTTGGAGTATGAATACCCCATTGCAATCGGATGTTGCATTTGCCTCGGTGTTCCCGGTGGCTGAAGTGATGAAGCACAACACTTTGGAAGACTGCTGGATCGCTATTGATGGCCATGTGTATGACGTCAGCAGATTCTTGGCACAACACCCAGGAGGAGCTGCTCGGATTCTTCGCTATGCTGGAAGTGACGCGTCCAAGGCTTTTAGGTCCATACACACTGAGCTGGTTCTCAAAAAGATGAAGGATCATGTCACTTACCTTGGCCCATTAGGAGATGGCGAGTTCTTGAACAAGAAGAAGGAAGAACAAATCATTGGATTTGAAGAGGAAGAAAAGCCTTCTTTGGGTCAAATGTTCAACTTGCAGGACTTTGAGTTCGTGGCCAAGAAGGTGCTTCCTCAAACCACCTTCACCTACTATGCCACTGGCGCCTCCGACGAGTTTTCTCTCCGGGGTAACCGTTATTCATATCTGAGAGTTTTCTTCAAGCCAAAGGCTTTGAGGGATGTGACCACCGTGACCACCAACACTCAAATGCTTGGTGTGGATGCTGAGATTCCTCTTTACATTTCTGGATTTGCCGGCTCAAGTTTGGCGGACCCTGATGCGGAATGGAACTTGCAAAGAGCCGCATACAAGGAGAATATCGTGCAGATGGTACCAAAGCAAAACTCCATTGACTTTGACGAGTTCTATGATGGCGTTCCCGAAGACCAGGAGCTTTGGACCCAGGTTCATTACTACACCAGTGAAGAGCTAGAAAACATGGATGAGCTTATGGACAGATTTCACGCGAGAAAGAATCTTAAAGCTTTGTTCTTCAATGTGGATGTCACTGCAATTGGAAACAGAGAGAAGGATTCCAAGGTGCGTGCGCTCGATGAAGACTTGGGCGACACATTGAACGAAATGGCCAACAACTCTGGCGCAGAATACTGTAAGACCTTCACCTGGGATCATCTTAGGAAGTTGGTGCTGAAGACTCACTTACCTGTTGGACTTAAAGGTGTACAGAGAGGCGAAGATGTTGTTCTTGCTGCCGAAAGCGGATGCAAGGCAGTGATCTTGTCGAACCATGGTGGTCGTCAATTGGACTTTTCTCGTCCTCCATTGGAGGTGTTGGTGGAGGCCAAGCGCATGCTTAGAGAGAAAGGATTGGAAAACGACATTGAGATCTACTTGGATGGTGGTATTCGTCGTGGATCTGATATCATCAAGGCGATCTGTTTGGGCGCCAAAGGCGTAGGCATGGGCCGGCCATTCTTGTACGCCATGGCGGGTTATGGTGAAGATGGTGTTGTGAGAGCGATCCAGATCTTGAAGAATGAGATGTCGAACAACATGCGTTTGCTCGGTGCTCGCAACATTTCCGAGTTGGACGAGTCTTTTGTGGATGCCACGAGCTTGCAGTTCTGCAACCCCGGCATCAAGGACCTGTTGTTCGAAGGAAACTACGAACCACTTGGGTCTCCACCATGGGGAAAAGAGTAAATATTCCCTTTATTCTAATACATTATCGAATAATCGCAACGTGTTTACCACAGCTGGGCGGCGAGAGACACGGATTAACCGTTGGGATTGGCGATCGGGACTCAAATTCTCGGAAAAGCCGTACCTCTTCGACGCGGATCTGTAACGTTAGCGTTGCCACAAGGGTAACTGCCGCCCCACTTGGTGGAGATCTGCAATAGATATCACCGTTGGATATTTCGTAAGAGGAGGCGCGAGCGCAACCTGTTGTACGCGATCCAACAGCTGGAACCACATCTACGATCTCAATAATCAAAAAGCAAACGCGAATATCACCATCCACCAGCTATTTCCAGTCCCAAAGTGGTAGTCCCTGTGATAGCGGGTGGGTGACATGGAACAACCGTGACCCGGGTGAATTAGGAAGGTTACACGCCCCAACCACAGATAAGACATGCGCGCGGTTACCAGATCCACCTGCACGCCGGACGCCGTATGGCGATAAGCCCATTCCTAAAGCGGCAACAAGCGCCAGGACAGACAACCCGAGCCAAATCGGGCCGTATAAGCTGCCACAGACTTGGTGTCGGGATTGGGGTTCCTGGTAACGTGCGAGTATTACCCCATTGAGGGGCCACGCGAACTGCCGCATTTGTGCCTGATCCCGTCCATTTCGTATAAAGGGTTGGAATCGGCAGCGTTTGATGTTCACCTTTTTTCAAGAAATCCAATAACTCACCAACCTCGCCTCGAAATTACATGACTGTCAAATCCTCTTTGCTCTTCTCCTCCAAGGTCAGCGACCACCTTCCTATGGTGGTGAAAGGTGAGGGTAACTACCTTACGTTGGAAGACGCCACCACCCAAAAGAGACGAGTTGTGTTTGACGCTGTTGGCGGCGCCGCTGTTGCCGCATTGGGCCACGGCGATGAAGAGATTGTGGAAGCTATGGGTGCTGCGGCCAAGACTTCCAGTTACAGTTTCCCTGCCTCGTTCACCAACTACGCTGCCGAAGAGTTGGCCAAGTTTTTGATTGAGAAGTCGCCAGAGGGAGTGTTCTCCAGTGCGCTTTTCACCTGTTCCGGGTCTGAGACCAACGAGAACGGTATGAAGACCATCTACCAGTACTTCTTGGAGAAGGGCCAACCGGAGAGAACCAAGTTCATCTCCAGACACCAATCGTACCACGGCTACACCTTGGGTGCGCTTGCGTTGGGTGACTCGCTGAGAAAAGCGCCATTCGCGCCAATCACGTTGCCTACCTCCCAGGTTCCAAAGATCTCCCAGGTGTACCCTTACAGACACCAGAAGGAGGACGAGTCCGAGGCCGAGTACTGCGCCAGATTGGTGCAAGAGCTCGAGGACACCATTATCGCCGCTGGTGCGAACGAGGTGGCCGCGGTGATGTTGGAGACATTGACCGGCTCCACATACGGCACTGCTCCTCCATTGCCCGGCTACTTGGCCGGTGTCAGAAAGGTGTGCGACAAGTACGGCGTGTTGATGTGGTTGGACGAGGTTATGTGCGGTACCGGCCGTGCTTCGGCCACAGGTGGCTTGCACTGCTGGGAGAGCTTCCCGGACTTCAAGGGTCCCGACTTGCAGTCCATCGGTAAGACTTTGGGTAGTGGGTTCGTTACAATTGCAGGTCTTTTGATTTCGCCCAAGGTGCAACAAGTTTTTGTTGACGGTTCCAACTACATTCCCGGCGGCCAAACCTACCACCAGCATGCGTTCAACTGCCAGGTGGCGTTGGCGGTGCAAAAGAAAATTGATCGTTTGAACTTGAGACAAAACGCGTTCGACCAAGGCGAGAGAGTAGGAAAGTTCCTCACCGAATTGAGCAAGGATACCAAGATCGTTGGAAACGTCAGAGGTATGGGTGCTTTCTGGTCGATCGAGATCGTCAAGAACAAGGACACCAAGGAGCCCTTCCCGGCCGAATTGATGGTTGGTCCTAAGATTAGTGCCAAGTGTCTCGAGAACGGTATGACTTCCATGGGTGGCACCTGTACCATTGACGGTAAGGTTGGTGACCATGTGACTGTTGCCCCAACCTTCATAATTACTAAAGAGGAGGCGGAGTTCATTGCTGCCACCTTGATCAAGAGTGTCAAGGATGTGGAGGCTGACTTGATCGCCGCAGGCCACTTGTAAGTGGAAACTACTAGTATTTATTTTTTTCCTGCTGTCCGGGATCTCTAATTTTGTTTCTCTTAATGTATTTATAAGTAGCATAGGACGGTGGTCCAGTTCTTGTACCCATCGCACTTGTGATGCAGCGTTTGAACCACCGAATGTGTTGATGAAAATGATATGAACCCTGTTGCATGAATTACTGATTCGTGGCCCAAGAGGAAACACAACTAAAGATGAGCGTTGATCTTCTTGGGCTATCACTACGATATTGGTGTGAACCAATGAAATATTAGTGCGTGACGATTCAATATTCTTCGACCCTTTTCGAATCATGGGAAGTTATTTCAGAGAATGTGCTGCTGAGGGTCAGACAGAAAACGTATTGTATTTCTCAAAGTTTGGTCTTGAATTGTTTGTCTGTATTGTAGATCATTTCGATACTTCTAGTCTGTAGATCTTTTCGATAATTTTAGCCTGTAGATCTTTTCGATAATTTTTGCTTTTTGATCTTTTCGATAACTTACGACCTCTCCCTTGGCCAAAAACGCACGCCCTTTTGCAATATACGCAGGATGAGATTTCTTCAGCTAAGCGACGAAAATAGCAAAATGTCCCCACATTTACACAACTACGAGGTATATCTTCAAAATTTCCAGAGACTTTTTGCGCAGACCATATACGGGAAAGGCGAAGTTGGAAATATTCTGTGCCTTCCCGCCCGGTATTGCACATGCCACTCTCTTACGCCAAGATGTCAGTCCGAAGATGCATAGTTGTCATTTTCCGAAAAGGGTCGCGGTACGTTATCCGGTATATGACACCGTATAAGGTTTCTTTTTCTGTGCAAATTTGGCAAATTTCGTTGCTCGTACCCTCGGAACTAGTTCTGCCGAGAATTGTTGCGTTTCACCTGAAGAAATCTCTCACGTAACAAAAGTTTTGCGCCTTGGCGGATTTTGCTGATGAAAGAGATTACACCATCTATTCAAAATTGTAACTTTTTTGAATAGTATACATCGTTCGATAGTACCAGTATACGTAGTATTTTCTTGATGATTTTTTTCAACTTCTTTAGGGTGCACATTCACGTGCCACCAGAAGCTCTTTTGCGACGTCACAAATTCGTGGATTATACACAAAGGATCTCGAACTAGCATGCATCCACACGAGCAAATATATAGATCTTAGACAGGAACAAACCTTGCAAAAAAACACCCAAACCTATTAAATCTTTTTACATTAAGTATTACCACTTCGATGAATCCGAACCGAATATCTACACATGGCCTATGACATAATGCCTATAATCATTGCAATTAACTGCCCTGCAATATATTCTCCACTCGCAATTTTAGTACATCCTATTTCCGGGGGTGAAGTATTACAAAACCTGCTGTATAAATAGGAACCTCTGCGTATTATGGTGCATATTGTTTGATGTGCAACTTTGGTGCGTACCAGCGGAGGTACAAGCAACCCTAGACATGTGCCTTTTTTTTTAAAGCCGAACCGGTTACGCTGGTTCTGACCAATGAGCGCGCAAAGCGTATACCAAGGGTTTTTGACAGTTGGGTTGCACAAATGCCGTTGCATATTCTTACAGCTCATATCACCATCCTTACCGGTATGCTTTCAGTTTCGGTGATTGGTATTCTTCAGCTTCCGTTTTATCAATTAGTCCACAACTAACTCTATAGTTGAAATATCCGTAGACTTAGATCTTGTATTATCTTTAATTGTGTTGAACCGTCTTTAAGGTTATTGCAGCTGGGCATATTTTTTCGCCATGCTGGTGTGCTTAAATGCTCATTGCATGACATGCGGCATCGAGCGTGAGAAAATTGCAAAGGAATGGTTACTTGCATATTCTCTATCTTTCGCATCAGTATATAATGTTAGAGGCCTCGTCTACTATGACCAAGTTTCTCATTTTTTGATCAGAAATCACAATGAGTACAGAAGAGATTCCTAACGAAGTTGCTCCCGTCGTGGACAACTCTTCCAACGACGACAAGGAACATAGCTTCGACGAACAAGTTAAAGCGCCTCCCGTTCCTCTTTACTTGGCCGAGGGCCATTCGACTGCGAAATCTTTCGGTGTTAGAAGAGCTGAGCTCATGGCTGAGAGCATGAATACGTTCTGGTTGAGATCTACGTTCTACTTCAGTGCCTTCTTGTGTGCGTACTGTTATTCTTTGGACTTGACACTTCGTTATATATTCAAGACCTACGCTACCTCTTCCTACTCCACTCACTCGCTTTACACAACTGTCAATGTCATCACCTCTGTCATGGCTGCGGCTTCCCAACCAACTTACGCCCGTTTGTCGGATATTTTCGGTCGTGTTGAATTGTTTGTTATCAGTATTGTTTTCTACGCGGTGGGCGCAATTATCGAGTCCCAGGCTACTGATGTTCAACGTTTCGCCGCTGGCGCTGTTTTTGCTCAATTGGGCTACTCCGGTGTCTCTTTGATCATTGAAATTTCGTTAGCGGATATGTCCTCTTTGAACTGGAGATTGTTTGCCTCTTTCATTCCTGCGCTTCCATTCATTATAAACACGTGGGTCAGTGGTAACATCAGTGCTGACTTGTTGTCCAAACACTCTTGGAGCTACTGTATTGCTATCTGGGCTTACATTTTCCCATTGTCTTGTGTGCCAGTTCTTGCTTGCTATATTTACATGAGAGTTGCAGCTGGTCGTACTCAAGAGTGGAAGAAGATTGCCGAGGAAGAGAGAGAAGTTGTCAAGGACTGGAAGCCCAGTTTCTGTAACATTTTTAAACAAACTTTCCGTCGCAAATCCGACAGACCCTCTGTTAGTCAAGAGATTAAGAACTTCTTTTCCATTTTGAAAGAGAACAGTGTCAACCTCTTCTGGAGAATCGATATTGTTGGTGTTCTTTTCATCATTTGTGTTTTCGGTTTCATTCTTGTTCCTTTCACCATTGCTGGTGGTACCCACGAAAAGTGGAAAAGAGCTTCTACCATCGTCCCTCTTGTGATCGGTGTTGTGTTGATTCCATTTTTCGTTATATGGGAAGCTAAGGTTGCCAGATTCCCGATTGTACCTGTTCCTCTTTTGAAGGACCGTGGTGTTTGGTCTGCCATCCTCATTGCATGTTTGGTTAACTTCATCTGGTACATGCCCAACGACTTTATGTACACTGTTTTGATTGTTGGAATGAGAGCGTCCGTCAAGGCTGCCACCCGTATCACTTCGTTGTACTCTTTTGTCTCTGTCATCACCGGTCCTTTGTTGGGTCTTGTGATTGTGCGTGCTAAGAGGGCTAAGCCTTTCATTATTTTCGGTACCGCCGTCTGGATGGTGTCGATGGGTATCCTTTTGCACTTTAGAGGTGCTAACAATGGTACGGACTCCCAAAGTTTCCTTAACGGTGTGATTGGTGGTTTGTGTTTAATGGGCTTCGGTGCGGGTTTCTTTACTTACACCACCCAAGTGTCTATCCAGGCTTGTACCAACCACGAGTACATGGCCATGGTTCTTTCTATCTACTTGGCTTCTTACAACATCGGCTCTGCTTTGGGTAGTGCTGTCTCAGGTGCAATCTGGACCCAACTTATGTACAAAACCATTGTCAAGAACATGGCGAAGCTCGGTGTCGACACCGCATTAGCTGTTACTGCGTACGACTCCCCATACACATTTATCCTTACGAGCGTGTGGGGTACGCCTGCTAGAAAGGCTGTTGTATTGAGTTATGCCGAAATTCAAAGAAAATTGTGCATTGTCGGTCTTTGCTTGTGTGTGCCTTTGATCGTTTTTGCGCTCTTTTTGAGAGACAACCGTTTGGAGGCGGTTCAATCTTTGGATGAGACCCACAGTCCAAAGGAGGGTGTCCATGGTGATAAGGCTGCCATTGCTGATACCGTCATCATCAACAACTATGATGACGACCCAATTGCCAGATTCTTCTCTCGTGTGTTTTCTCGCGCGTCCAAGAGAAGGTCCACCGCTGCCACTGCCTGATCTGCCCAACTTCTATTGATCACGAAAGACGTTTCTTTAATGATTAATGATTAATAATTAATATTATGATTAATGCTCTATAATCTGAAAAAAAAATCCTATGAAATTTCCGACTCAGCCTCTTCGAACATCTTGAATGTATTGCGGACGTCATTTTTCATTTGCATTGCCATCTTCACTATTGGCATTGACGATTTGTTGTACATCACACAGTTAGCGAACATAAGCATAATGTCTCTTTCCAATTCCTTCACTGTAGCGTATGGTGCTGGTTCCTCCTTTTGTTTTATTGCTCGGAGGATGCTCTTTAAATCTTTAGGATGTTGTACAATCTCGTTGTAGTTCTCTGCTATGACTGGAGTTAAGAATGGAGAAGAAAACCTGTGTTCCTCGATACTCTTAACCAAATTGATAGCGATATTCTGGAACCTTTTATGCTTGTAAGGATGAACCAGAGGAGACCTCGATCTTTTGTTCGTGCTTTCCTTTGTAGCGCTGATGTTTTCCTCTGATTCGCTCTTTGATGGCAGCGATTTCTCCTCTGCAACAGTTTCTTCTGGCCGGACGTCATCATCTTCATAGAATGAAACTTCTGACCTCTTTGGATTTAATGACTCCAGCGAAGCCTGTTCTTTGGGAGTGATTTCATTATTTCCTCCCTCGGTTCCAGCAACTAAAGCATCTCGTTCTTCATCTTTGGTTTCATCAGAATTCAAGGTAGTTGGTTGAGGTTGTTCCATTTTCACCTCCTTATTATCCTTAGCTTCGGACTTGTGCACTTCGTCTTCTTCCTCGTCTTCTTCTTCCTCGTCTTCTTCTTCATCTTCTTCTTGTTCTTCTTCCTCGTCTTCTTCTTCCTCATCTTCATTTTCGCCTTCGTCTGCTTCGTCTTCGGCGACTTCTTGTTCAGTTGATTCCATCTCTTCCTTCACATCTGTTTCTTCGTCAGCTGGTTTCTCTCCAGTCAATGAGATATCTAAATCTTTTCCATTCTCAAAAGTCTTGTTCGAGAGATCCGGCTCTCCTGACAAGGTTACATTTGTGGTTTCGGGGTCCAGTTCTTTGTTCTCGGGAACATCCTCTGCATCAACCATATCTACATCGGCAATGACTTGAGATTGTAGCAGTGAATTTGTTTCGCTGTATTTTTCTGTGAGGTCGTCCACTTGTCTAACCAACACCTTGGAATAACGAATAGAGGAGTCGACCAAAACCCCCGTCAAAAGCGACTGAAGCTTGTGTGGGACCACCTCGATTTTCAACGTCTCGTCGCCGAAAGATACCAAAGAAGAAATTTCGCTCTCCAGAACTAGCTTCTTCAAGAGCGGCTCGTTGATTTCGTCCAATTCCAGCACAGGGTAGCCAAAAAGGGTTTTGTATGCCCTCACCCGGATATTTAGCTGTTTCAAGAATACAGAAAGCCCGATGAGAAATTGCCGGCTCTCCAACGGCCCGCTTCGGAGCGCTTCATTTATTTCTTGGCTCACCAAGATAATATAGATATTGGCTAGGGTTTCAGACATTATGGGTAGCCGAAATGACCATACTAGTTTGAAAACAAAAGATCCGATCCTGCACGACTAGGTTGTGGGCTGAACTCACCGCAGATGTCGAATCCAATTAACCGAATTAAAAGACAGATGCCGAAGAAGTGATGCCGAAGAAGAGATGCCGAAGAAGGTATATTTAATCACAATAGCTAATTATACAAAGTGTCACTAATAATGGTTTATTGCTTAGATCGCCTGGCAGGCAAGCGCGAGTTATATACAACAAGTGATGGAAGGATTAGTGCTTCAGAACATCAATAGATAAGATCAAACCGGACATGAGTCCCGATCCAGTGACGGTGAATCACTCTGCTTAGTTTTTTTGCAAGTTTTGCATCAACATAGCGCTGAATCGTTAGTACGAGGTGGAGAAGGATGGCAATTCTGGGGGAAAATACATACTTTTGTTCTTGGAATCTTTGTCCAACTCTTTCGCTGTGCTTCAAGAACTTCTCGGAGCACTTGGAGATACAGCTAGTTTCCTTGGAGGTCAAGTTAGCGGAGGTGAAGTCGTTGACACAATCTTCAAAACATCTGGAGACCAAGTTGGAGTACAATCTCATGAAATCCTTCATTTGCTTTTGCTCCACGATTTGTTGAAACTCTTGTTGCTCTTTGACGTTTAACTGGTCCATTTTGTGTTTGTGATTTGGTGGTGGCTATTCGTAGAGGTGATTGCTCTCCGATAAAACTTTTTCTGGTGTGGTGCGTGCACGATCGGTGGTGGGGTACAGATTGCAAACGTCATAGTGGCGAGAAAAGGTGCTGACAGTTAAAAACACCTGTTTCAGTTTAGGATCGTGACAATCTCGGTGACGCTACAAGAATGCGATTTGGAAACCTTTATTCATAGATATATATGTTCTTGGGTGAGAAATTAAACTCAATATGTACAAGATGGTAGACATTATTAACACGGACAAACTTGGGGTGCTCTGGGAAACGCCGAAATGTCCTTGATATTCTCCATTGCACCCAAGTAGGCAATAAGCCGCTCAAACCCCATACCAAAACCTCCATGTGGCACCGAGCCATTTTGCCGGAGCGAAAGATACCACTGCATTGACTCAGCACTCATTCCACGTTGTTCTATTTCTTGAAGTAGTTGGTCGTAGCGGTGTTCTCTGATGGAGCCTCCAATGAGTTCGCCAATTTCGGGCACAATTAAGTCAAAACACGCAACAGTAGGAAGCTCTGGATCATACACCGATTCGTGAGAAGGTGGCATGTAGAACGGCTTTTGCTGTTGGGGATAGTCCGTGATGAACACAGGCGACTGGAAGTGTGTTCCCGCAAGCCACTTCTCGTGTTCGGTCAGGATAGATGCACCCCAAGGTAAACGGTTCTTCAGCCGACCTTTATTTTTGACCCGGTTGAGGATATCAATTGCCTCAGTGTAAGTAATAGAGGGCCACGGGTCGGCAGAGAGAATGGTGTTGCATCTTTCTTGAATCAACTGGCGCTCGGCAGAAGCATAGCGCGAGTTGCACAAATCGGACAACCCTCCCACTTGTTCTGGCTCTGTCTTAAGATCCGAAGCGATCAGACGGATCATGGACTCCACAAACTGGGTCATTTGGGATACCCGTTCCACATAGCATAACTCCGCCTCCAACATCCAGAATTCACTGAGGTGACGGTTTGTGTTGGACTGCTCTGCACGGAAACACGGAGATAAGGTCCAAACCCGGTTGAGAGAGAGCGCTAACACCTCAAGGTGAAGCTGGGTCGAAACGGTCAAAAATGCATCCTGTCCGAAGAACTTGTCAGTAACAGTGTCTGGTTTGTTGAATGGAGCAACTCTAAACATCTCACCGGCACCTTCACAGTCAGATGAAGTGATGAGAGGTGGAGAAACTTTGGTGAAGCCATTTTGGGAAAAGAATTTCATCGCTAGTTGCTCGATGTGCGACCGAAACCGCATGATGGATGATAACGTAGCTGTGCGGTGGCGAAGAGTAGGCAATGTGCGTAGAAATGGTAACGAGTGGGCCTTTTTCTGCATTGGATAGTCTTCAGCAACATCACCAAGCACTTGGATCAGGTGGCGGGGGTGTTCACAGTCATATTGAAGCTCGTATTTCTGTTTTCCCTTCGACTCCACCCACTGACCACTGACAGCAACGCTCTGGCCGACCTTGTAGTTGTGTTGAGCCAAGACACTCTCGGGATTAGCGAATGTCACGTTAAGCGTCTGGAAAATTGTGCCATCGGAAATATCAATGAAGCCGATATTCTTGAATGTTCTGATGGACTTGATGTGGCCGTGGGCGGTGACAGTGGAATCTTGCGCTGGGGGATTTTCTAATATTTCTCGAATTGACGGAGTAAGCCGTGAAAGAAGCCTTTTCTGATAGCGGATTTGCTGGGGCCATAATGTGGCTCGTCTTGGTAAAAGGCTCATGGCGCTATGATTTTTTGAACCGCGCGAGCCACATAAGTTGACCTGGAACTTGAAGGAGGTGAAATAAAGGAGAATCTCTTCGGTAGACGCAATTTAGTCATCGGCAAACGATACGCCAAAGCCGTATATGAAAATCGATCGGTACATTGGTCAATAATTTATGGGTGTCAAATTTGGCTTGGGGTAAAGTTCGGCCCAGTGACTAATTTGCCAATAGTGGTGTATATGTACCTGCACCATTTCTCTGATAACGACAATCTTCAGCAACCCCAATGCACAGCCACCACTCCCATAGCGGAGACTATGTCTCCCATGCAGTTGGAACGCTAGAGAAAATGGTGGAAACCGCCAAAGAAAAACAGTTCACCCACTTCTGTCTTACGGAACATATGCCCAGGCTCGAGAACCGGTTTCTTTACCCGGAGGAGTTGGACAAGAACTACACGATATCGAACTTGAACGAAAATTTTGAAAACTACATCATTCACGCAAGAAAAGTGCAGGAGAGGGAATCTGTAGCTAACCAGATACAAATTCTTGTGGGATTTGAAGTTGAAGGGATTGACTTGGATCACATTGACTATGCGCAACAAATCAGGGCCAAGACTGACATGTGTGTCGGATCTATTCATTACGTGCATGGTATCCCCATTGATTTCGATGAAAAGCAGTGGAGAGATGCTAGACAAGCATCTGGAGGAACAACCAGACAACTTTACAAGGACTACTTCGATCTTCAGTACGAGGTGATCTCTGGTGTCAAGCCGGATGTGATTGGCCACTTCGACTTGATCCGTCTCTTTGACCCCGACGACATTGACCCATCGACTCAAAAAAGCTCATCCCAGATCAATATTGAGAACGATTGGCCCGACGTCTGGCAAGCGATACAAAGAAACATCAACTTTGTGAATTCGTACGGTGGACTTTTCGAGCTCAATTCCTCTGCTATCCGCAAAGGCTGGGCCATGCCATATCCCCGGGAGGATGTCGCTCGTGCAATTATGGAATTGGGCGGCAAGTTCTGCTTGTCGGATGATTCCCATTCGTATAGCCAGATTGGGCTCAACTACCACATTGTCTGGGACTACGTGAAGCGGTTGGGATTACGCAGTGTGTACCATCTCGAGTTAGATGGGGCGAAAACACGGGTGGTGGAAGATTCGGTAGAGGATATGTCCAGCAGCAGCTTCTGGCACCAGTACAAGTGAATGCTAATGAATTAATTGGGATATAACGACTAGTATATGCAAGATTGTTCCCAAGATTGGAGATTTGCCTCTGGTAGAGTCTGTAGGGTATGAAGCACACTAGTAAGATCTACCGAACATACAGTAGGTGACCGCCTTGTTGTCACATCTGACACACTTTTGGTTCTCCTTCAACGCAGGCTGCTCGTCTGGAATACACAAGGACTTCGCACCCATAGATGGCGCTCTTTCGTCCTGCTCCTCGTCCTCGCCGTCGTCCTTCTTGGCCGAAGAGTCCTTGATGTCGTCTTCACACGCAGGAACACCACACCATGGCGAGAGAATGACGTTCTTGGCGTTCAAAGTAGGAACAAAGTCCTTCCACTCTTCGACCACCACACGGTGCTCGTCAAACTGCTTGCGCGCGTTCTCCAACATCTCCTTCTGGATCGTCTCCAAGAGGGCTGGGACCTTGGTGGTGACCTCGTCCAACTTGAACACATACTTCTCACTGGTGTCACGTCTGACGGCAGTGACCAGGCCGGCAGCCAAGTCCTTAGGACCGAACTCAACACGCAATGGGACACCCTTCAACTCCCAGTCGGCGAACTTCCAGCCGGCGGAGTAGTTGTTTCTGTAGTCACCCACGGTTCTGACACCGGCGGCAGCCAACTGCTGCTCCAACTTCTCCGCACCAACGTTGACGCTGTCTCTCTGCTCCGCGGAGCTCTTGGCGGTCAAACCCACAGGCACAACCACAACCTGGGTCAGGGCAACACGTGGAGGCAACACCAAACCCTTGTTGTCGGAGTGGGTCATAACCATCACACCAATGACACGGGTGGACAAACCCCAGGAGTTTTGGAACGCGAAGATGCGGTCGCCGTCAGGGGCTTCCGGGTTCTCCACCGAGATGTTAAACATCTTGGAGAAGTTGGTGCCCAAGTGGTGCGAGGTAGCACCCTGGATACCTCTACCGGTGGCGGCAATGAAACCTTCCACGGTGGTGGTGTAGTTGGCACCAGCAAACTTCTCGTTTTCCGTCTTCTTACCCTTCACCACGGGCACAGCCAACAACTCCTCGTACACACCTCTGTAGAGGTCCAAGATCTGGCTCACCTCGGTGGTGGCACCTTCACTGGTCAAGTGCGCGGTGTGACCCTCCTGCCACAAGAACTCTCTGGTTCTCAAGAATGGCTGAGGATGCTTGAACTCCCATCTGACAACAGAGTTCCACTGGTTCAACTTCAAGGGCAAGTCACGGTGCGATCTCACCCACTTGGCGTAGTATGGGTACATGACGGTCTCAGAGGTGGGTCTGATGGCAATGTGCTCCTCCAACTCAGACGAGCCGGCACGGGTGACCCAGGCCACCTCGGGAGCGAAGCCCTCAACGTGGTCCTTCTCCTTCTCCAACACCTTGGACAGCACGAACATGGGGAAGTACGAGTTCTTGACGCCCAACTTCTTGATGTGGAGGTTGAACCAGTCCTGGATCTCCTCCCACACGAAGTACGAGTTGGGTCTCAAGATGTAGCATCCGCTCACGTCGTAGTAGTCCAACATCTCACCCTTGACCACCACCTGCGAGTACCACGATGAGAAGTCCTTGGTCTTGTCCACGGTGATACCAATCAACTTGGCGTCCTCCAACTTGGCCGCCTCCTTCTCCTTCTTCAACTGCGCCTTCTTGGCGGAGTCCTTGGCCGCGGGAGCAGCCTGTGGGGCCGCGGCCTCCGCGTCAAAGTCAACCGTCACCACCTCGATGCCGGTGGACTCCAAGTAGCCGGTGATGGTGGAAGCAGCCACCGCCACTTTAGAAACATCGTTGGACAACTCCAACACGGTGGCAGCGTCCGCGGCGGCAATGGCCGAGTCCAAAAGAACCTTGACCTTTCCGGCCAAGTTGGCGGTCAAATGCGCCACGGAAACCTCCTTGGTGGACGCAGCAAAAAATTCCTGGACCAAGTCGTCCTTGGCCAATCTGGGTTCCTTCACACCGGCGGCCTTGGCGATCACACCGGAGGGGGTAGCGGTGGAGTGCAACGCGAACACCACCACTGGAACGGGGGTGGCGGTTTTGGCGGTTTTTGGCTTGAACACCAAGATCTTGGTAGCAAGGGCGTTTTCGGCGGCAACGGTGGCCAACGAGAGCGCGGCTAAGGATTGTTCGAGAGCCATTTCGGAGGAATGTAGTGGACGAAGAAAATTTTGGTTGGATCGCGCACACTGTAGATAGTGGGAGGTGGGGTTCTCACGTGAACCGCTGAACCGGGGGATGAGCGGACAGGCTTGGGGTGCTGGGAACGGTTACGGCGCAATCCAACGAGATGAAGACTTTTCTGGAAATTTTTTGATTTCCCTCGACTTGATCCGTGTGTATGTTTGTGTACGTTTGTGAACTTTGTGTTCGTTTGTGTGTTGGTGTCTATGTATGGAGTCCGTTGCGACAGACTATAGAGCTGCGCAACGGTGACTGTATCGCTGTACAACTATAACTGCATCATCCAACTGTATTACTGTGTCAAGTTTAGCTTAAGGTAACCACCTAGATGTTGCCACGAAGGGGGAACCAATACTACGACTCGTGGTTTGACATTTTTCTTTTCATGGGAGTTTTTTGCCCCGCTAATTCGAAGCACTGTGCTGAGAATGCGTGGCTCGATTACCTGGCGAAACAAATAAGGCGACTACAACGCCAATTGTTACATGTTCGGCGGTTCGGGGCTTTTTATATTGTTTTCTCGGGTTTCCAGTTGGGGCCATTTCTCTCCCTAATTGACGGCCCCACCTGGAGAGCATGGCATGCTCCTCATAAAAATGAGTAATCATGCTTCCTCGTAATAACCAGTCATCCTTAGGGAGACGTGCTACGACTTGCAGAATACCTTGTGTTTTCTTTTCCCTACATTGCCTGTAGTCTTAGTCATTGTAAGGACAGTCATAATCGCATATATTTATTGGTGCACGACCGCACCCACAAAAAAAAAACTCTGATCTAAGTAACCCACAGTACCATGTCTCAAGTATACGTGAACGAAAAGACAGGCTCGGACGTCGCCGACGCCGGATCCGAGCAGAAACCATTCCAGACCCCTGCATTTGCCTTGTACTCCCTGCCAGAAGCCAAGGTTTTGGTGTACAAGCAAAAGGAAGACTCCGAAGAGTTTGAGTATGCCGAGATCTCTGCCTCCGCATTGAAGAAGGCCAAAAAGGGTGCTGAGGGCTTGAAGAAGAAGCTCGAGAAGCAAGCCAAGTTGGCCGAAGAACAACAGAAGAAGCAGCAAGAGATTTCCAAGAAATTGGCCGAGTTGGACTTGATCAAGATCGTGGAGGACAAGTCTTTGCCGGAAGCCAAGAAAATCAAGTTGAGAGCCATCCCCGAGAATGTCGACACCCGTGTGACCGTCCAAGGTTGGGTCCACCGTTTGAGATTGCAAAAGGGCGTTGCCTTCATCACCTTGAGAGACGGAACTGGCTACATCCAGACTGTGTTGAGTGGCGACTTGGCCAAGGCCAGAATCACCCAAGAATTGACGTTGGAGTCCACTGTTTTGATCAAGGGTGTTATTGAGAAGTTGCCTGAGGGCAAGACCGCTCCCGGCGGTGTCGAGTTGAAGGCTGACTACTACGAAGTTATCGGCTTGGCTCCTTCCGGGGACGAAGCCTTCACCAACAAGGTGCAAGAAAACGCCGACCCCGCTTTGTTGTTGGACCAGCGTCACTTGACCATGAGAGGCGAAACCTTGTCCTCTGTGTTCAAGGTCAGAGCCGCGTTATTGAACAGCATGAGAAGATTCTTTGCCGAGGAGGGCTTGACCGAAGTCACTCCTCCATGCATGGTGCAAACCCAGGTTGAGGGTGGTTCCACTTTGTTCAAGTTGGACTACTATGGTGAACAAGCGTACTTGACCCAATCGTCGCAGTTGTACTTGGAAACGTGCTTGCCTGCCTTGGGTGATGTGTACTGTGTCCAAGAATCGTTCCGTGCCGAAAAGTCCCACACCAGAAGACACTTGTCCGAATATACCCATGTTGAGAGTGAATTGGCGTTCTTGTCGTTCGATGACTTGTTGGACCACTTGGAGAGACTTTTCACCACCGTCACCAAGTACGTGGTGGAGGACCCAGTGGCCGGACCTTTGGTCAAGAAGTTGAACCCTAACTTCCAGGTGCCTCAAACTCCATTCAAGAGAATGGCGTACGTCGATGCGTTGGAGTGGTTGAACGAGAACGGCATTCCTAACGAAGATGGTGAGCCATTCAAGTTTGGTGATGACATTGCCGAGGCCGCGGAGCGTAAGATGACTGACACCTTGAACGTGCCAATTTTGTTGACCAGATTCCCAGTGGAGATCAAGTCGTTCTACATGAAGAAGTGTGAAGACGACCCAAGAGTCACTGAGTCGGTGGATGTGTTGATGCCTAACGTTGGAGAAGTCACTGGTGGTTCCATGAGAATTGATGACTACGATGAGTTGGTTGCTGCCATCAAGAGAGAAGGTCTTGACTTGGACGCCTACTACTGGTTTGTTGACCAGAGAAAGTATGGTACTTGCCCTCATGGTGGTTACGGTTTGGGTACTGAAAGAATCTTGGCGTGGTTGTGTGACAGATTCACCGTGAGGGAATGTTCGTTGTACCCTCGTTTCAGCGGCAGATGTAAGCCATAAGCAACTTGATAGACGATTGGAATGGGGCCGCCAGCATGCTGTATGTTATCTAATTAGACTAATCTGTACAGAATCAGAATCTGTGCCGCGCACTGGGCGCCGCATTAACGTAATTGACCGCGCGCCACGAGAATGACGTGACTGCGCTAGTGCAGAAATATTCTGTCTTCGCGGTCGCTCGCACTTGCGCTCGCTCACATGGGCCATGACATCATTGGTAATTCGCCTTTCTACCTGCCAACCACCGCGCTGGTCTGATTGGTTGGCCGGAAATGAAATTTCCTGTACCGCCAAACAAAACCAAAACCAAAACCGCCGGGAAGGATTGTGTCCGGCATATAATTGTGACTAATGCCGCTTGTCCAAAATGAGTAATTTTGCAAGTAGCCGCGGTGACCAATCGCGCAGTTACGGCTAGATAAATTGGACCTATATACTTCTTCTTTTTTATCACTTTAGAACCCAACACACAAATGTCTAAACCAGCAGAATCCAGATTATGGGGCGGAAGATTTACCGGCGCCTCTGATCCCTTAATGGATCTTTACAACGCTTCGCTTCCTTACGACCAAAAAATGTACGACGCCGATTTGACCGGTACCAAGGTCTACACCCAAGGCTTGAACAAACTTGCGTTGATCACCGACGCCGAGTTGTCTGAAATCCACAGAGGTTTGGAAATCATCAGAAAGGAGTGGCAAGACGGTGTTTTCGTCGAAAAGCCCGGCGACGAGGACATCCACACCGCCAATGAAAGAAGATTGGGCGAAATCATCGGCAAGCACATTGCCGGAAAGGTTCACACCGGCCGTTCCAGAAACGATCAGTGTGCCACCGACTTGAGAATCTATGTCCGTGAAAACTTGACCCAGTTGCTTGAGTTTTTGAAGGGTTTCATCGATACCATCTTGAAGAGAGCCGAGTTGGAGATTGATGTGTTGATGCCCGGCTACACCCACTTGCAGAGAGCGCAGCCAATCAGATGGTCGCACTGGCTTTCGTCGTACGCCACCTACTTTACCGAGGACTACAAGAGATTGAAGCAGATCATTGAGAGAGTCAACCAATCTCCTTTGGGTGCGGGTGCGTTGGCTGGCCACCCATACGGCATTGACCGTGATTTCTTGGCGGAGGGTCTTGGTTTCGGTGGTGTTATTGGCAACTCATTGACCGCTGTGTCAGACCGTGACTACGTGGTGGAGACTTTGTTCTGGTCCTCGTTGTTCATGAACCACATTTCTCGTTTCTCCGAGGATTTGATCATCTACTCCACCGCGGAGTTTGGCTTTGTGCAATTGGCCGATGCCTACTCCACAGGTTCGTCTTTGATGCCGCAAAAGAAGAACCCTGACTCTCTTGAGCTCTTGAGAGGCAAGTCCGGCCGTGTGTTCGGCTCGTTGGCCGGCTTCATGATGACGTTGAAGTCCATTCCTTCCACCTACAACAAAGACATGCAGGAAGACAAGGAGCCCCTCTTTGACGCCTTGACCACCGTTGAGCACTCGATCTTGATTGCCACCGGTGTCATTTCCACCATGGCTATCAACAAGGAGAAGATGGAGGGTGCGTTGACCATGGACATGTTGGCCACAGACTTGGCGGACTACTTGGTGAGAAAGGGTGTTCCGTTTAGAGAGACCCACCACATTTCCGGAGAGTGTGTCAGAGTCGCGGAGGAATTGAAGTTGTCTGGTATTGACCAGTTGACGTTTGCCCAATTGCAGGAGATTGACTCCAGATTCGGCGAGGATGTGAAGGAGGCGTTCAACTTCGAAGTAAGTGTGGAAAGAAGAGATGCTATCGGTGGAACCGCCAAGTCGGCCGTGTTGAAGCAACTCGCCAACTTGTCTAGCCAGCTCTAAGTCGATGTTGGCCCTTTCCTTTCTACATCGTCGTTTTATTCTATTGTCATATTTTAATCACATCAATATACGTGTCTAGTGCAATCAGCGGGTAAAACTAAACGAACTGCTTTGATGCATATATTTGCGTATGGTGGCTTCAGAACTGGCTGGAAGAATTTTGGACAGGTACCACGCCTCTGTGCTTTCCCAGTTGAAAGATGAAGGAATATTCAGACCAATTTCATGCTCGTATTTCTTTGGCGAGGGGCTGGTTGCAAGCTCCCGCTTATATCTCTCGTATTCCCGAGTCACTTCATTCAAATCCATAGTAGGATCGATAGTGGTGGCTATAGAAGAAAATTGGGTCTGAATAGGAAATCGTGGCGGTGTCATTTGAATAATTGCCAATCCATCTGCGGTGCTGATTCCCAGCTATTTGTATTCCCGAGCTTATGGCGTTATGGGCCGAGTCCTGCCAAAGATATACTATCGTTTCTTTTTTTCGTGCTTTTTCTTTTTCGTTTAAGGTTTTGATCTATTGTCTCGTACTTTACTGCTTGTTCTGAGATAATCCGAATTAAATCTTGACTTCTAGAAACTCAGCCACATCATCACTTAACTTTCGCGAATTTCCGTCAAACTTGTAAACTTTTGCTTGTTTCCACAATATTATGCCAAAATTAAGGCCCCAACGATCGGATAGTCGGGCGAGAGTTTTCAAACGCGCGAATGTGTTATGAAAAAGAGTTACGTGGTAAAATTGCCAAAGGCGGGACTTCTTCGAACATTAGGTGCAAACTCGGACTTGGAACCGTGCATCCGCGTTATCTGGGCTCAAGACCAAGTATGTCATGAAGATGGCATTTTTCTTCTGCACGACCATTGATGATAAGCGTGAATTTAATTTTACTGTCACTAATATGATACAGGTGAATTGCAACTTGTAGTTGAATTGATCGAAGCGTCAAAGTTACCAATTGTTCTACGCCCTATCGAAAGATAAAAACGTGGGTTGGCAAACTTCGAATTCGGTCTTCTAGTCGACTAGGGATCAAGAAGACAGTTCTAAACTCCGGATTCAAAATCAACAAAAGCAAAAAAGAAGAAAAAAAAAGGAAATGAGTACATGTTGTGAACATTTGCGCTGCGAAAGTTTTTGCAGCTATGAAACAATCCTGTAACTACTGTTGCGGCATATATAAGCCCAGTTCTAGAGCCATTCCAATACTCTAATTAACATTTTTTCACCTCAAACTTAACCTAAATATTTTGTTACGTGCCTTTCTTGATTTGTTTTGCTTATTCATTGGTTAGTATTTGTTCGATCTTGCCCTTGTCAAGTTCAGTCAAAGATATCTCTGTTTAATAACAAAATTAAACCCAAAGGAAAATCCACTCACAAAAAATAAAAAATACAAAATAAAACATCAGAATGGATATTTCTTCTTCAGCTCTTTCAAACGCCCACAAGCAATTAATGGGACTTGCGCAACAACTTGCATCTTCAAAACCCGGGACAGGCAATTCCTCGGTGGCGGCCGAAACAGCACGCCTCGCTCTGTTGGTGGTTAAGCTTTTGTCGATGGGCGTACATACCATTTCAGATAATGTTCTCGAGCCTGTTGCCAGATTAGTGACTCTATGCCCTCAACTGCAGCCTTTGAGGAAAGCACTCTGCAAATTAGTTGCCATTCATTATTTCCACGGAAAGCTCACCACTCATCTCTACATGATGTTGCGTCAACCCGAGGGATTTTTAGTTCCAGATTGGTGGCCATCTGCACAGGCACAAACCCTGAATACAGCGCTGTTGTGGACTACGCTTATTACCATTGATCATCAGGACCCCGATGATGCTTGGATTGTTTGCGACATAATCCCCGTGGTGGTGAAGCTTCTAAACATATTCGAGAAAATGTTTTCAAATAGAGCCTTCCTCGTTCAGTATTTGAAAGAGATATCACTGGTGCTCTGTCTGGAAAATTATAATCGGGAATTAGTGGCTTTATTATTATCTCATGATGTGAAAGTGGCGGAGCTTCTTCAAGATGCAGCTGCGGATAGGCTGCAGAATGTTGCAGCCGCCCTCGCAGGGATGATCCTTGACAAGGTCATACACATGCCATCCATTGTTAACGCATGCGGAGCAATTTTTGACTTGGCTGGTGCCAAAGTGTTATCGCTGAGCTATGAGAGTCTGTTGAAAAAAGTTTTTGAGATTGCAGAAAATCATCCATTCATGTTGATAATTGATATTTTAAACCAAGGACCTAAATTCGAATTTCAACAATGCCCTATCTTAATTCCTGCAATCGCTACAGCTGCTTATGTGGTTGATGATTTGTGTTCTTCCAAAACTGAGCTTTATTCACAATTTAATTCTTGTTCTCAAACAAGTTCATTGTTGTTGGTTTTGACAGATTTCGGATACACAATCGCGTGCAATCTATTCCACCACAACAGAGAAGCAGCACAATTGTTAAAACCCATCCAAAAACTTTTCACTCATTGGGAATTTCCTCCTCTTCCCAAACCAAACTATTTCTTCGGTGACGATGATACTCACCTAAGCGATATGGAGCAATTTGAAGATTTGAAAGAGATGAACAATGCCTTACTACTTATTCTTAAAACACTTGGAAAGGTTCTAGAGGAAGAAATTAATATCTTACAATTTTTTTCAGGATCCAAAAATCTTCTTGAAAAGATTATTGTCAGCAAGGTCGAGCACTTATTAGGATTTTTGGTTGCGACCCTCGTTTCAGGATCTAAATTTGATTTTGGATCACAGGATTTAAAATTGAAATATGCTTTAGTGGTATCAATTATAAAAACTCTACTCCAAAGCATTGAGAACAAATCTTTGGTGTGGATAACCTTATTTAATTTCTCGAACGACACCTGCTATACTGATGTGAGACTAGTCAGCACTTTCGAGTACCTATTTGAAAATTTGGTTGGCGAAATCGACGTCAATATGGACAGAAAAATGTTTGAGAGTGGAGCAAGTCAATTTTTCTTAACATTCAACGATGGGTCTGCGGATTACCCCAATATGACCAAGGCCATTCGCTTTGAACATCCCGATCCTGCAAGTGTGTCAGTGAGCGATGCAGAGTACAAACACCTCTACGAGAAGCCATTTAACGTCAAAGAATTAGAGCAGGACGGACAAGGAAAAGCAAAATCTTCTGCGGTAGCATACTCCTCTAATTTATCCAATTCGTCGAGACAACAAAGCATTCATGTTGACAAGTATGGTAGATGAAACATATACGCAGTTAAGTGAAGGGTCGCAAACACGGTAGTGTGTAGAACAGCCACACGTGAGATTTTTTTCGCGCGGTCTCCACTCAGAGATGATCATCTCATCCACCGAAAATACCCTCCAAGCAACAGACATACATAATTCGCCATGGTTTTGAAGTCCACATCAGCGGGTAATGTTTCTGTGTACCAAGTTGCGGGATCAAATGTTTCTCGATCATTACCTGACTGGATTGCCAGAAAAAGAAGAAAAGAGTTGAAGCACGATGCTGACTACATGAACAGAGTTGAATTAATTCAAGACTTTGAATTTAGTGAAGCATCGAACAAAATCAAAGTTTCCCCCGATGGCCAATTTGCGATGGCAACCGGTACTTACAAACCACAAATTCATGTCTATGACTTTTCCAATTTGTCTCTTAAATTCGATAGGCACACTGACAGTGAAAATATCGATTTTCAGATATTGTCCAACGACTGGACCAAATCCGTGCATCTACAAAACGACAGAACTATCGAGTTTCATACCAAGGGAGGCATCCATTACAAAAGCAGAATTCCAAAGTTCGGTAGAAGTCTTGCATTCAACCAGACCAACTGTGACTTGTTAGTGGGAGCATCTGGAAACGAGTTGTACAGATTAAACTTAGACCAAGGCCGCTTCCTCAATCCATATGTATTGGATACCGAAGAAGGTGTAAACTCGGTGGAAATTAACCCTGTCCACGGCTTAATATCTGCCGGTTTGGAAGATGGAACTGTTGAATTCTGGGACCCCAGAAGCAGACAGAGAGCTGCTAAGCTTTTTGTTGCTGATCAGCTCGGAGAGGCATGTCAAGTTACCGCTACAACTTTCAGAAATGACGGCTTGAATTTTGCATGTGGTACGTCCAATGGTAAATCACTCATCTACGATTTGAGAACATCGACCCCAAGTGTGGTCAAAGAGCAAGGTTACGGGTTCGAAGTGAAGAAGATCATTTGGATTGACGAAAACAGCAGTGATGCAAACAAAATTATGACCTCTGACAAGAGAATTGCTAAGTTGTGGAACAGATTTGACGGAAAGCCTTACACCTCTATGGAACCCAGTGTGGATATCAACGACATTGCTTATGTTAAAGAAAGTGGTATGTTCTTCATGGCCAACGAAGGTATCCCTATGCATGCCTACTATGTTCCAAACTTGGGCCCTGCACCAAAGTGGTGTTCTTTCTTGGATAATATCACCGAGGAGATGGAAGAGAAGCCATCGGATAGCGTATACTCCAACTTCAGATTTATCACTAGAGACGAGGCAGCCAAATTGAACTTGGGCCACTTAATTGGCTCCAATGTTTTGCGGTCTTACATGCATGGTTACTTCATCAACACCGAGTTGTATGACAAGGTTAATTTGATTGCTAACCCTAACTCCTTCCAAGATCAAAGAGAAAGAGAAATCAAGAAGAAGATCGAGAAGGAGAGAGAGTCTAGAATCAGAAGCACAGGTGCTGTTACAAAGACCAAGATCAAGGTCAACAAGGAATTGGCAGACAAGTTGCAAGACAAGCCAGGAAACGATGACGTTGTCAACGATGATCGTTTTGCAGAGTTGTTCGAGAACCCCGATTTCGCAGTTGATGAGCAATCTCACGAGTTCAAACAACTTAATCCTGTGCGTGCAGTCAAGGACGTCACACTTACGGATAAGCCTCGTGCTTTGACAGCCGCAGAGGAGTCCGACGAAGAGCGCATGAACGGAGGCGCTACCAAGGACGACAACTCCGAATCCGAGTCTGATGAAGAGCTGGAAGAAGAGATGGACGAAAAGCGTAAGGTCAAGGTTCAAAAGGAATTGGAGAAGTTGAGAGAGAAGAAGAAGAGAGATGCTGAAGCCAATAAGTTCATGAATGAGATGAAGGCTGTTACAGAGAACGAGTCCGAGGCCAAGCAAAACGAGACGTTTGGCAAACAGGTTCGCAAACTCAATAGAATTGAGAAGGAGAGGAGCCAACGGAACAACAACTCCAGAACACGCAGTCACGGCAAGGGAGAAATGGAGGTCACCTTCCAGCCCAAGAAACTGGAGAAGAAGATTAAGTTCCGGTTGGAGAACTCTGACGACGAGGACGCGGCCGAAAAGAATGGTAGAACCAAGCAGCGTTTTGCCGGCCGTAGAAGTGCTTCCAGAAACCAGTTCCGTGGTATGTGAGGGTACATATGGGCAGCTACGTATAATAAATTTTTTGGTGCATAAAAGTAATGACGTATAATAAATTTTTTGGTGCATAAAACTAATGTGGAACGAAGTGAATCAACCTGGGGCGCGGAAATTCTCAAGCCTTATCCTCTCCATTGCCCATCCATCGCATAATCCTACCTATACACACTGACGATGGCAAGAAAAGAAGTGACCAACTCGGCTCTAAATAGATACCAGGCTCAGAAGGGAAAAGAAGCCGGAGCATTAGAATCAGATCCAAGCCTAAGGCCAAAATACGTTCAGTCAGTGGAATCTCTTCCCCAGGCTGAAAGGTGGAGACAATCCGTGTTGGCTGATATCTCGGTCAAACTCACAAAAATCAATGACCCAAGTCTCCCGGAGCTGGAAATCAGGGAACTCAACGATATACTCAACAAGCTTCACCGTGAGAAACGGGCGTGGGAGTATCACATCAAGAAGTTAGGAGGAAACGATTATATCACGTTTGGCCAAGGGAGTGGGGGCTTAACCCATAATGGTGTTCGCTACTTTGGAAGAGCAAAAGAATTGGCGGAGGTGAAACAAAGGCCCGCTAAAGGTAAAACGCCAACCGCCAAGATAGAAAAGAACACCTCCTTGCTGCTACAGTATTACGGTGTCTTCGATGAGCAGTGGGTACATCAACCAATTTGCACAGACAGGCACAAACTAATGGAAGAAGTGAATACTGCTTTGGGTGACGCGGTGTTGGATGCTGGGGTCGGGAAGAAGCAAGAAAGGCTACCTTCCAGTGCAGATGTGGAGCGATGGATGGTCCAGAGAAAGAAGAGAGAAATGTTGGCACAGTTACAGCTTTAGGTCTCTATTAATAGACAATGGGTTGCTTATTGCAACCAATTCAGAGTTAGTGTAATCAATTGAAATTCTGGTGAAGATCCGCTCACAAATTATACCACTAATGATTGTATCCCCATGAGCCTCGCTACTGAACTCACAGAAGTATATCAAAGAGAGCATCCACATTGTCGTGGATGTGAATACCCGCAGCCCGGTACTTCTCTTCGGTCTCCAGTATGCCCTTGGGGTATACGCTTCGACAGCAGTCCCTGAGAACATGCGAGGTAAAACCCGACTTCTGGCTGTCGGCAGCCGAATTTAGCACGCAAAAGTCGTACGCTAGGCCAACAAAAACAACATCACTGATGTTGTTTTCATTGAGGAAGTCGGTGATTTCCGTCTTGTGCAACTTCCAGCAGTCACAGAAGCACAGATAGTACTCCCGGTCTTCCAAATATCCCTTTTTGACGATCGCCGTAGGTAATATTCCTCGAAGTTTTTCAAAAGCAGACAATACTTGGGGTTCGATACGAGCACCCTCCAGGCCCTGAACACAGTGAACAGGCCATACCACCTGCTTCTGGGAATTGACAGCGCCAGATTCACCTTTCCGTCCCAATGGATCGTAGAATTCCACCTCCGTGAATGGCTCAACATTGTTATTTTTGGCAAACAGGCAATGGGTTGGTGGGTGCCAATCCTGAGTAAGAACCACGGCCTGCCATGGATGCTTCGCGAGAAGATTGCAAATCGGAGAAATCACCTCGCGGCCACCAGTCACGGCCAAAGAACCATTTGGAGGAAGAAAATCCTCTTGAACGTCGACAACGACCAAGGCTATATTCTTCATGAGGTGAGTGTAGATGTTTGACAGATGTAGCGCGATTTGGGTGCGAGTATATCACAGATAAAACGACCCAAACAAAAGATCAAACGAACCCTCATTCAACGAGTATAGAAACAAAAAAAAAACCGCATGAAAACCCACAGAAAACATCCTCATGCTAAGTGTCTTCAAAAGCTGTTTCCACTCTGGTATTCGGGATTAGCCACGTATTTTCGGTCATAGAAGGACTACATCGGCAGCAAGAATCCGGTTATCTGTATATTAACTAGTGCTTATTCTTTCTCTTCGGCTTGTCATCCTTCCAGCTTCCCAGGAACATGTGCTTTGAATATGCTAATGGATGCGACGAGCTGTGTGCTCCCATTTGGTTCACATCCGGAGAAAACGACGTGATGGGCAACACCAACACGTCCTCGAGCACCATAGGCTTTTCCAAACCGGTGAACAGCTTCCATGTAACAAGCTCATCGTACTCGTGGCTGCGGAAGTTTTCCACAGGTTGCACGACGTTGTTCATGTACGCAAACACCATGTCAGTCCAAATTCCCGGCCCGGTCCAGTCCATGATATCTCCGCCCGCGTCTTTACCCAAAATCTTGTTGAGCTCGCCGTTCCGCGCCCGCTGTAACGTCAATTCAGTGATTTTAGCAATCAACTCGCGCAACATCGGATGGCCCCTCTTGGCCTGGATAGTCCACTGACAGAACTGGATGCGGCGAGCATACCAATCGGCCCAATCAGGCCGGTCTGGGTCCGCCTCAATGCCCACCACTAAGCCGGCCTCGTTTTCTGCGCCGTCGATGGTTTGGTTGTTGGAGATCCACTCCTCCACCGGCTTGAGGCACAACGTGTCAATGTCAGAGTACACGCCGCCCCGGGCGTACAAAATCAAGTACCGGAAAAAGTCCGCCTTCAAGATGCTTTTGGGCATAAGACCCCACGCCTTGGCCACATCGGGCACCGCCAGGAACAACTGCTCCACCATGAGATTGCACTGATCATCGCTGACAACATGGTGCTTATACGTAGGGTTGTGGGTGGTCCAGGATTCTTGAATGTTGCGGTAGCGGTTGGGGAAGTCAGGGTGCTCCACTGCAACTTTCCACGTTTGCCAGATATTCTTCTCCAACGGTTTCGCAGGGTCGTAGGGAAACTGGAAGTTTAGCTGCTGGCGTAACGTGGAGAGCTCCAGAAGGTGGCCCTCTTTCAGCACCTTTAGCCCGTTTGTCCGCCAGTTGCTGTGGATTTCCGCTTGTCGAGCCAATTTGAGCTTGTCACTGTTGAGTTCGGTCTTGGGTGCATGCTTAGGGGTGGAAGTCGACACAAACGTGTAGAATAAGAATAAGAGCACCACCAGTAGCACCGCTGCTCTTAGTTTTCTTCGGGGACCGGCCATGGGAGAAGGTGGAGGTCGATCACTGGCGATGTCAGAGGTAAAGAATGGAGGTGGTACGGGAGTTTAATCGCACTGCCCGACGCGACCTGGCGAAAATCACCTCCCCCAAACAGCGGTTCGCCAATAGATATTTTGCCCCCCTGGCCAGGTATGCTGTAATTGAAGGTGGTTTACGTTACGTGTCTGTAGCTACAACAACTTTTCCCAAGATTTTTGGGGCTGTTACAATCTTTACAAGTTGCAATTCCTCGGGTGTTATGGCGGTGGAAAGGTTCTCCAGGATACGAGTGTCCGGTATACCAACCGCTCAATTTATACCGGCCCAAATGCCCTTACACGTATTTAAAAAGTAGACTGCGTCTCATTAAAATAATTTCTCTATATAGTACCCAATGTCTAAATCCGTAACATAAACAAAAAACCAGGCTAACCATTCAGGAAAGAATAACTAGGACTGTGGTCCAAACCACCGTCCACAACCGTTCTCCTTTTTCCATCTTTGAATTTTTTTCTTATAACCGTTATTTTTTTTTTCCCATCTCTTTCGTGATCAATAAAAGTAGTAATACATATTCCAAAGTTAGTAAACAAAGGCAATCGTGAAAATCAGTAGTTAGTGTAAAATTTTCCCTCACCCAAAAACTCCATAGAATATGCTCAAAAGAAACAATAAGAAAAAAACCTTCAAAGAAATGAAAAAACAAAAACAAACACTAACAGCAAAAGAAGAGCCGCCTTCAGAAAGATATTTTATTATTTCTCCTCATCTTTCCCTGCTCCCCTTTCCTTTTCTCCCCTTTCCCCGTAATAGATTCAGACATCAACAAAAACAAAATGAATGCATTTTCAAAAAGAACGACTCTTGTGCCATTCAATCATGCATTCCGCAAGATCGATTATTGTAACAAAATGCAAGACACAACAATAATTTAGGATAAAAAAAGCTTTGATTCGTACCATCAGACAGTACGCACGATTACCACCAAGAAGTGTTCAGGGATTGGTTACCGTAGTTCGAGGAGTATCCGCCTCTGTCGGAAGATCCGCCATTGTCGTTACCCCAGTTGTTGCTGCTGCTGCTGCCCCAAGAGCTGGCAGAAGAGCCACCGTACCCACCTTGCTTTCTGTAGTCTCTAGAACCACCAGATCTGCCACCCATGGAGGAGCCACGGCCGCCACGGCCCATACCACGTCCGCCACCGTAGGAAGACTCTCTGCTGATCTTGACCAAGAAGTCTGGAACCTCCTGCTTGGCTTCGCTCAACAACGCAATCAAGTCCTTGACGATGTTCTTGCTGTTTCTGTTGAAGAAAGAAGTGGCGATACCAACATTACCAGCACGACCGGTACGACCAATTCTGTGGACATAGTCATCAATGTCGCTTGGCAAGTCGTAGTTGATGACGTGCGAGACGTTTGGAATATCCAAACCTCTGGCCGCGACGGCGGTGGCCACCAAGATAGGCGCAGTACCGTTCTTGAAAGCGGCCAAAGCCTTCTCTCTCTCGTATTGGGTTCTGTTACCGTGGATGGCAGTGGCAGGGAAGCCTTGGTCGTACAAGTAGTCGGCCAAGTAGTCAGCCATTCTCTTGGTCTCGGTGAAGACGATGGTCAAACCGTTGTCGGAGGCACTCAACAAGTCCAAGATGACGGATCTCTTCTCGTCATCTTCAACCAACAACACCTTTTGCGTGATGTTAGCGGAAGTGGAACCGACTCTACCGACAGACAAGAACACGTAGTCCTTCAAGAAGTCTCTGGCCAACATTTGGATGTTTCTTGGGAAGGTGGCGGAGAACATCAAGGTTTGTCTGTCTTGCACGTCTGGCATGTCACACTCTTGCACAATGTGTCTGATCTGAGGTTCGAAACCCATGTCCAACATTCTGTCGGCCTCGTCCAACACCAAGTACTTGACATTGGCCAAGGAAACACGGCCTCTCTCCAACAAGTCGGTCAAACGACCTGGAGCGGCAACCAACAAGTCACATCCTCTTTGCAAGGTTCTGATTTGCTGGCCAATGTCCACACCACCGTAAGCCACGGCAGGACGGACCCAGGATCTGTAACAGAACTTCTTGGCTTCGTCGAAGATTTGGGACACCAACTCTCTGGTAGGAGCCATAATCAACACGGTAGGGTAGACCTTGTTGAAGGAGAAGGCACCGTTGTGCTCAGGTTGAGGGGCAGGGCCGTTCATGAAACATTCCGACAAGACAGGGAACAAGAAACCACCCGTCTTACCCGAACCGGTTTGGGCACATGCCATCAAGTCTCTCTTGTTGCACACAATTGGCACGGAGTACTTTTGCACTGGGGTAGGCTTAGTGAATCTGGACAAGACAATGTTGTCCAACAACACCTGGTCCAATGGAGGAGACTCGAACGAGGTGATAGGCTCTGGGACGTCGTCACCGGTGGCCTCCACTGGGATGTCGTCGTAGTTGTCAAAGTTGATACCGGAGGATTGGAACGACGAGTCGTCGGCGGTACCAAACAAGTCGGTCTCCATTCTCTCGTTTCTGGCCGATGGCACGTGTTTGCCATCAACCCAAGAGCCTTCACCGATTCTTGGGCCACCCCTGTTGCCGCCACGGCCACCGGACTGTCTGTCGCCAAAGCCACTGCGACGACCGCCGCCGAATCCGCTGTTGCCACCGAATCCGCTGTTGCCGCCGAATCCGCCGCTACGACGGCCGCCAAAACCGCCTTCAGAGCTCTCGCGGTTAGATTGTCTGGCACCACCTTGTCTGTTTCTGAGGTGAGGGGGGACGTACTGGGATTTGCCCGAGCCATTGTTACCTTCGCCGCCGTTGACGGAAAGGTTGTTCATTTGCTGTGCTAAGTCAGTCATATTCTCTCTTAAAAGTAGTAATTCAAAAAGAAGAGGTAGGGTAAAGAAGATTTTTTTCCCGTGCCTGCAGACATCTTCAGCTGCTCGATTTTTTTTACCATTTCTTTTTTACGCGGCACGTGACGTTACTGTTTGCGGCGCTGGCCGGAGCAGTTCCCGCTGGCAGACGCTGAAATTTCTTCCGGGAGTAAGGAATTCCAAGAGATCGCGGCAACCAGGTTTGCGGTTGGTTCTGCCGTTCCTGACGCAGCGAATACTGGTGTGTGTCACACTCGTGACCTGAGAGTATATACCGGAGGGCACGTACAGGCGTAAACCTGCCACACGGGCAATTGCAGCATTTGCCGTTAGTGCTGAGTGATATCAAAGTTAATTCGTATAGGGGAAATCAGTGAGAGTGATATTGAATGGCGAGAAGATTTTGAGTCCGATTTGGAAGTGGAAATAGATGGATGGTACTGTGCGAAATGGGTGATGGCGTAAGGTTCTGGACTGATGGCCAATTTGCCGCGCGCGTCTGGTTCCTTTAGACATTCGTATTAGCAGGGTGGGGCACGGGAGATGACTAAAGGACATGATGAAATATTTTATAGACATGTGGGACTTATTGGTTGTGCGAAGAATAATTGGCGAAGATAAGTTCACTCTGAATTTGGCTGGCGTGACCAAAAGATTGAAGGGTGCGATTGATGGGTGAGATTGGCCTATGAATGGCAATGAATATTCTATTAGCAGTGGTGATACACCAGGATCAACCAATTAGCGATGGTGTTTTTGTTCCAGCATTTATTCCTCGGTGTAGGTCCTTGGGTGGGATAATTGGTATTACCAAATATGCTAATTGGATTTGACTATAAATTCACATGGGTGAGCCTTGTGATACAATGATCTTCAGAATAATGGAGCAGGCGAAGAATGCACGATGGTGAGAGTTGATTGAAGCCGGCTTAAAGTTCAGAGAAAGATGATGCGAGGATGGTTCGGGTCCCAACGTCGCACGCAGACTTGCGGATAACCGTGGTCAGAAAACCAGCAGAAACCCAACAGACAACCAACGCACAACGCACGATTCCAAAATAATAAACTCGCGCCGCAATAACCAAACATCAGTGCTCATCGCACAGTTACGCATTAACACTATGTACCATAAACAGTAACACCAACGCAAAAGTTTGTAACGTCTATCAATCGCCTCAGTCCAAGGGTATCAGAGCTGGAGACGGGCGCGAAGGTCAAGGTCGGGCGCGCCGTCTTGGTCTAGCTCCGGCTGGACCTCAAGCTGTGGCTCGTGGAGCAGAATGGTGGCGTTCGGATGGGCAAAGCAGGTACGAGTGTCAAGCAGGCCGTAGGTCGGGGTGGAGGCTCCGCTGGCAGGCAGGGGCGGGAAGCGGTCCGGTAGCGAGTCGGAATCGGTAGAAACCGCCGCATCTTCGTCGGAGTAGTCGAGGTCAAAGCCGTCATCGTCCAGCACCGGGGCCTCGTCCGGGCCGCACGCATACTTCTTCTCGAACGCCGACTTGTTGGTGCCGGTGAGGTACTGGGAGAAGGGCTTCTGCTGTTCGCGCACGTTCCACTTCAAGTTGCGGCTCACCAGGTCAAAGTACTCGGTCTTGGACAGGCGCACGGTGGGGAAGGGGAACAGACTGGCCAGGACCGTGACGTAGTCGCCCTTCTTCAACTCGGTGCGCACGCGGCCGTCGAACGACGCCCACGCGGTGGCGCGCAGCGTGAGCGGCACCTTAACCTTCAAGAACATGCCGTCCGGCAACAAGATGGGCCGGAACAGGAGCGTGTGGGGGCAGATCGGGGTGACGGAGATGGCGGACACGCCCGGGTGCACGAGCAGGCCGCCGGCGGAGAGCGAGTACGCGGTGGAGCCGGTGGGCGTGGCGATGATCAAGCCGTCGGCCTGGGCCACGGTGAGGAGCAGGCCGTCGCCGTACAACTCGAGGTTGGTGACATAGGGGCTGGGCCCACGGTCCACCACCACCTCGTTCAATACCTGCTGCTCGCGCACCACCAGGCCGTCGGCCGCGTGCACGCGGCAGGTGAAGCGCATGCGCATGTACGCCTTGACACCCAGGTCCAACACCGTGGTCATGCGCTTGCGGAACTGCTCGAAGCGGAAGTTGGTGAGGAAGCCAAGCAGGCCGAGCGCAAACAGCATCACCGGCGGCACGATGCGCTGGAACAAGTTCAGGGCGTAAAGCACGGTGCCGTCGCCGCCCAACGTCACCACCAAGTCGAAGGTCTCGGGCCGCCGGCGCACAAGCTTCTTGGACCAGAACCGCAACTGCCGGTCCGCCTTGGCGCACAGCGCCGTCACCGCGTTGTAGTCGAACCGCGCCAGCTGCTTCAACTGCTGGTCCACGTACACCACAATGTCGTCGGGCCGCTGCAAGAGCCACTCCACGATCTCGCGCGTGAGGTAGATGAGCGAGTTGTCGCGCGGCTTGGTCACCACCATGATGGCCCGCACGTCGAGCTGCACCGTGGCCTTGGCGATGTTCTTGGTGAGCATGCGCACGCCGTTGGCGGTTTGCGCGAGCTCCGCGTGCGACCGCACCGACCTCAACTCGTCCTTGCCGAATTTTTTGAGGGGGCCGCCGATAAGGGCGCCGATGTCTCGCGATTTGCGCTCGGACATGTGGGTGGAGGGGCGGAGAAGAGGGGAGTTGGAGGAGTCCGTGGGGTCTGGTTGGTGCAGGTTTCTGTGCGCGGACACCGGAGGAAAGTGGGCGCGGGGGAGGAGTGGAACGAAGGGGGGAAGCGGGGGAGAGTGGAGGAGAGGAGGGGCAGGCGATCGGGTGGGCAGTCGGGCGGGCAGTCGGACGAGGATGAGAAATGGATGGGGGCCAGACGGTGTGGCGGTGGGTGCGGTGGAGTAGAGCCGTCCGCGATAACGGTTAGAGGAAGGAATGGGTGCGAGTGGTGATGCATTGAGGGTCTGGCATTGGAAGTATTGAAGGTATTGGTGTTGGTTATTGATATGGGAAGTATTGAAGGAAGCATTGGCGTTGGGTATTGACATTGAAAGTATTGACATTGAAAGTATTGACATTGAAAGTATTGACATTGAAAGTATTGACATTGAAAGTATTGACATTGAAAGTATTGACATTGAAAGTATTGACGTTGAAAGTATTGACATTGAAAGTATTGACATTGGAAGTATGACATTGGAAGTATGACATTGGAAGTATGACATTGAAATTCTGTCATTGGAAGTATGTCATTGAAATTCTGCCATTCTACTGATATTACTGACAGCTGACATTGTACTGTCGACCGACGCTCTGCAGAAATAACTGGCATTGAAATCACTGCCATTACTGAAATTACTATCATTTTACTGCCATTATTGACATTTCCCATCTGACGTTCCACTCTCCTTCCACTACATGCTTTCAAAGATACTGACGATTCTAGTGAAATGCTATCCTTTTTCCATTCAGAATATTCCTGCTTAACCCAGGCGATGGTCTCAATATCATCTTTTCACGTCACCTGTCGCCACGTAGACTTTTCTTGTCACTTGTCGCCACGTCTAATTGTCGGCTTCCGCATCCACCTCCTGGAACTTGTATACGCAGTCAACAGCGGAATCACCGTCATTTTTCCTCCACTGTGGATGTTCCTCTGCTTCAACTTACGATTTGCGGAAAGTATCATTCTACTGACATTCGACACATCCGTCTTTAAACCGATTATAGTTCCAATATCGGCCCGCGGCACAGAAACAGATTGTCGCGTATTCTCATCAAGTCCCGATGGAAATCGGGTGCAAATACGTCTATTGCAACTGCAGTATTGCCCGGACCCAAGACACCGAGATATAACGTGTAGCTTGTATTCGGAGATCGCTCAATCAGTTCACTCGCCAGTCTACACCAGAGAAAAAACCGCCGACACGGCTTCCCCGCTTAAATGGGAAATCAACATGCAACCACACTATCGCATTCAACTTAAACTAATCCCTGCATTTCCAGCCGCCGGTCTTGGGGTCCAACAACGGCAACGACGCGCCAAGACACCACCCCAACTCGTTGTTGGCAATCTTCTTGGCAGTTCTCAACTCACGGCTCAAAGGAATGTTGTAGCCGGTATGGAGCATGGCAGTGATGAAGGACAAGTCAAGGCACCAGTGAGGCTCTTCCGCCAATGCCTGCACCGAGTCGCCAAGTAACACGTCCTTCCACAAGTGGGAGCCGGAGCACACAGTGCTGGTCAAGTCCTTCAACTCCTCCACCGTGAACGAGCTAGGGAAACCCAACGGGTTGGTCTTGTCGTAGAAGTACGAGAACACCCACATGTCCGAGTTGCGGTGGAATGCCTTCACCAACGACGGTTGGTACACACCATTGAACGAGCAGGGACCGGTGGCACACTCGGAGTCCATGTTCAACACGCTTTCGGCAAGTTGTCTGCACTGGGCGCCGGTGGCCTCGGCGGGACCCTTGAAGTTCACCACGTAGAACTCGTCCGCACCAACTTGCACCACCACATCCTTGGCCACCACACCGGGCGCGATACATGGATTCATGATGGTAGTTTCGCCAGACACTTCCTTGGTCGCCTTCTTGGACTCGTATTTCTGCAACGAGATGTCGGAGTTCTTTTGCGCGCTGGCAAGCACCGCCTTGTTGACCTTGTTTCTGCCCTCCATCAAGCCGTAGCCCAAGTGACTGAACTGGTAAAGAGTGAAGTCGCGGTTGCCGAAGGAGAACTCGTACTTGTGCTCACCCTCCGCCATGGACTCCGAGTCACCAAACTCCGGCTCAAACACAATCTGGGTCGAGCCACCACCCAAGTCAAACACGGCCGCGGTGGGGATCTTTTCCTCCAGCCCAATGTTGCCCAAAAGGTAGTTGGTGGTGATCCACGCAAACACGCCCTCGTCCTTGCCGTCCATGATGGAAATGCCGTTGCCGTCCACCACCGCGAAGGGGTAGTCGTTCTGCAAGTGCGCCCGCACCTCGGCCAAGATCGCATCGGACTTTTCCTTGCCCAACAATCTCAAGCCGGCAGTGGCCTTCACCGCCACCGGCGTGCAGCCTTGCTTGGCCTTGGGCACCTTCTTGAGTGCCACCTCCAACAATGGGTCCAACGACTCCGCCGCGCCCTTGGTGTCGGTATCAAACGACGACAAACCGGGGTTCAACATCTTGAACTCCTCGCTCAATAACTGCGGTGGCGACACACACGTGTTGAACTCGTACACGTGGATCCGCGACCCGGTGGACCCGGCGTCGATCATCACCACATAGTCGGTCTTGTCACATTTCTCCGCTGGCGCCTTGGCCTTTTCCTTGGTCACGTCAACCAACTCGGCCGATACTTTTTCGCCCGACTTGTCTTGCGCGGCGATCTTGTAGGCCTTGGCGCCACTGGATGGCTTGTATGGTGCCTCGGTGCCCTTGTGGGGCGTTCCCAACAAGGTGTTACCTTCCTCTTCGTGAGACACAGCGAAATCACTGGAAGGTTTGGTTCTCACAGCCAGGGGGCTCACAGAGCTGGAGGAGAAAGCAAGGAAGCCCACAATGGTGAAGAGCACGCATGCCGCCACCACGAGACGAATATTCCTGGTGTTCAACATGTTTGGCAACAAGGGGAACAGACAGAAAGAAGCTGGAGGAGAAAAATATGTTCGCGACGCGCCGTTTTTTTCTCGCGATAAGTGGGAGACAAAAATAGCCTGCGGTCGCAGAACCAACACAGGGGCCACTGCCGCAGAACCACCCTACTTGCAAAGTGGGCGAGCCACATCTCGAATTGGCCGAATAGGGAGTTTTCCACCTCCAATATTCCAGTGCAAACTCCCAGTGCAAAATCCGAAGTGCAAAATCCCAGTGCAGGTCAGGTGTCAAACATTGCCCAGGCGGAAGGTCGCGGCTGATCGCTACCGCGGTATAGCGCCGCCAAGAGTGCCAGCGCATCATGATCCGGATTAGCACATTTTTCGGCCCAAGGAAAATAAAAAAAAAAAAAAAAACTCTTCTGACTTTTGCCGTTGCCAAACTTTGTCCCGTACAGACCTTGGTTTATATGATTCACGCCATCGTTTCTGTAGTGATGATGTATCCCAGATCTCCTATCGCACTCTCCACCAAAAATGTCATTGGAACCACACCATGGGTCTGGCGCCACGCACAGCGGTGTTTCTGCCCCGGTTGTAGCTTTTCTCATTTCGGACCGATTCTACACCCTCTACTCCCACCCGGCCCTGCCACGGCCATCACCGCTCATCTTTCTCCACCGTCGATTCCCTGGACTCACGCATGGAGTGTACACAGAAAGTATGGCGTAGGAGACAAATTTGAGCCTCATCGCTTGATCAAATACACCACTACACCGTTTCTCCCCACCGTTCGCCCCATTTCGGCATCTTCGCTGCTCTACACAATCGACCCCCAGTTTGATCCAGCACTCTGTTTCAAACTTTTTTTTCCGTGTTTTTTGCCGTCAATCTGCCTTCCCGGGCCGAAACCCCCATTTGCTACCCATACGAGCACATCCCTCTTTGCTGCCCTATTATGCTAGCCAGCATTTGCGTCTCAGTTTTGAAAATCCCTCTATCTCTCTAGACTCCTTGCATCCACAATGGCGAAGAGTCCAAGAAAAGGCGCCACGGGCCTGAAATCCGCGGCGTACTCCCAAAAACTGAACCCCAAGGTGTACAATACACCCAAGTACGGTGGAAAAAACTTCAAGGCGTACAACTACCAGCCCCAACGACGCTGGAGCATTGTTGAGTCCTCCTCCGACTCCTCCGATCACGATGTTTCTGCCATTCACGCCGCCAAAGATACTTCTGGCTCCGAGTCAGAATCCTCGCTTACGGCCATGTCCGAAAACGACGAGTCCCATGTGACCCGCCGGGGCTCGGTGTTCTTCGAAAACAACACTACCAAGAAAACAAAACCCCGCAAAACCGTCAAGGGTATGAAAACCGCCCGGAAGCGCGTGCCGAAGAAAATGCCGTTCAAGAACCAAGCCGTCGCCGAGTCGTCCTCGGACGACGACGATGAAGAAGAGGACGAGAGCCAACATATTAACGACTATCGCAACGTCGAGGACGACGATTTGGACGAGTCCGACGATAACGGCGTGGGGCTCGGCGGAATCTACTCCATGATCAACAATACTGCCGCATACTCTTCATCCGAAGGCGAGTCGGAGGAATCCGACTCGAAGTCGGACTCCGCGGGAGAAGATGACAACATGTCTTCGTCGGACGACTCGGAGGTGGACTTTGTGCAGTTGCAGGCCGAAAGAAGGGCCAAGTCCATGAAGAGTCTCAGGGCCATCAAGGGATTGCAGAAACCCAAGCCGAAGGCCGATCCCGCGGATCACAAAAAGCAACAGCGCGGGTCGTTGTACCGCCGCAAGTCGGAGGTGGCGCTTCCCGATGATATAAACTTCAAGTTTGAGTTTGACGATGCCAACTCCACTTCCATATTGGAGGAAGACGTTAAGGATGGCAACAACGGCGATTCGACGGGCAACTTAGATATCGATGCCCTCAAAACCGAAGAAGAGGATATTGGCGAGCTTGTGGGTGGCGCCCCGGTCGCCACTGACCTCGACTTCCACTTTGACGAACCATTGATGCATGTGCCTAAATTCAAGGACGACGAGTTCAACTCGGACGAAGAGTACGAATTCGACGACAACGACTTGCTCGCGACGCTCCAAGCAGACAACGACATTGACGAGTTTATTACCGGCGGTGCCGAAGAACTTCAAACCCCTCGCACCCGGCAGGGCTCATTGAGCTCGATGAATGACGACACTGAAGACCCGTTTTTGCGCGAGGAGGAAAAATATTTGGTCAACGAGTTCGAGACCAACGGATTTGACGACGAAGAGGACCCTGCACGCATGGAGACTGCCCGGGTGATGGACTCGTTCAAGACCAACAATACCCAGCGGGAGCAGGTGGTGCAATATGCGAGTTCCAGCGACGACAGCCAATTCGGAAGCGACTTGGAAATTTCCAACGACGAAAACGACTTTGGTGATGATGACGCAGATGTGGATGACTACATGGACTTCATTGACTTTACCAAACCCATCGTGGACAAGCGGAGCGAAGACGATGACCGTCACAGCGAAAAGTCGGCCGTGTCGGCCAAAAGCAAGCTGCACTTTCCCAAAAAGCACCGACGCAAGGGCCCACTTGACAGCGAGGAGGAGGACGACTCGTATTTGTGGAACTACTTTTTCAGCTCCGACGCCGATTCGCCGGACGAGTTGGAAAACGAGTCGTTTGCGGTGGAGGAGCAGCTCATGTTGGAAGAGATTTTCCGCCAAAACGTGGAGAACAAAAAGCGCCCCGACGAGGTCAAGATCACGGACAATGTGGAGCGGGACCAGGAATATGACAGCGGCGAGTCCACCGATGTGGACTTGTCGTTGCCCCCGGCCAGCAGCCACAACCAGGGCGGATCCAAAATGGCCAAGGAGGTGCTCTCGTCCAAGACCGCCGACTACAGACCTCCGGTGTTGGGCACGTGGATTGCGATCGAGAGCAAGCCGTTTGGCATTATCGACGGGCTTTCTACGCGGACCCTCAATAGCCAGACAACCAGCAAGAACCCACGGGGCAAGGGCTGGAAGAACCTCACCATCAAAAACGACTCTGAAGACCTGGCGATCGAGTTGAACGAATTGCTCAACATCAGTGAGCTTGACAACGACGACGAGAACGACGTGCGCATCTGGCGCGACTTCAACAACAATAAGAAGCATGTTCCTTTGGGTGCCTTCCGCAATAAGCTTCACATGAATCCGCCCATGGTGGTGCTCGAGCCTATGGCCGGCTTCAACTCCAAGATGGGAGAGAATTTCTCTGGGAGCGCCAAATTTGACGCTCCGCAGGCCAAAGTCATGAAGCAGAGCCGTTCCAAGCAACAAGCGAGCGCTGGCACTGCTGGCAACGTGAGCAAAAAGTTCAGCCACCCGTCCAAGCTGCGCAGGCAGCGGGCGTCGATTGCGGATGCAATCTCGGAAGGGTTCCGGCCCACTAAATCTGGTTTATTTAGTGAGAATGTGTTGGCCGACGTGGAGGATGTTCTTGGCGAAGATCGCGAGTTTATGGCATTAATTAAGGGTTTATAGGAGCGGTAGCTACAATTACGACATTTGACATTATGGCAAATGAGTAGGGTTGGGGAAGTTAGTAGATTGATGGAGCGGTGTGCGGCCCCACTGTGTGCCGAAATAGGGTTACTCGTGGGGAGATGTGGCGTGGGGTGTAGGGAGCGGGGGGAACGGCCACAGCTCAAGCATTGGAGTGTTTGTTTCACGATATTTTACCATCAAAAAAAAAAATTTTAAAAAATAAAAGAACGTCACCATCCGCATATGGCAATCCCCGTTGTGGTTCCGTCTCGCATCGGTTGAGATGTCCTGCATGGTGCCAGCGGTGGGATTCTTTCGGGGAGTACAACGTAAAAAAACCATCGCCACCTACCTGTTCCATCCGGACATACGAGTTCTCGAACCAGCTGCAGTAGTACATCGATTTAACGTGTGACGCGTTTATACTTTGTCCCATTTTCCTAGAGCAATACTGTAATGAGTGGACCCCGCCGCTCTGCTAGAGCAAACAAGGGCCAGCACTCCAGAGACGCGCTGGACGTATACTACGCGCCCGAACCTGACGCCGCGGACCAAATAGAGCAACTGGATCCGAAGCGGCGAAAGATGATGGCTGAAGACTTGCTTGATGAGTACCTGCCGGAAACAACAGCGGCAGATGCCAAGGGCCAAGGACTCACGGAGTCTAGTGAATTCAAGTCTAGTGACTCCAAATCCAGTGAATCCAACAGTGACTCCAAATCCAGTGAATCCAAATCCAGTCCTTCCCAATCCCCTTCCACCCTCGACGCCAGCGACCAGGAGGAGGTGCGGTGTGATCCCTGTGGCACCACCTCCGCCAACTACAACGAGGCCACCGACAACCGCGGCGTCATGATCGAGTGTGAAACGTGCCAGACGTGGCAGCATGCCAAGTGCATGGGCTACCGGTACCAGAAAGCCATCCCCAAGTCGTACACCTGCAACCGGTGTCCGGCCAAAGCTGCGCCCAAGGACAAGACCCGGGCCAGCGTGTGCAAGGCGTTGTACAACGTGGTACTCCGAAACAAGGACGCGGCGGCGCTCGCGACCGACGACGCCGCGCTCCGCTTGGCCGAACGCATGGAGGAGGCTATATACGTGTGGTCCGGCACCACAGACAAGAAATACATAGACAAGAGTAGAAGCGTAATGGCCTTGGTGAAGAAGCCCGCCGTGTTGGCGAAGGCGGCACTGGGGTCGTTGGCGATGGCAAGTTTGGCGCTGTTGCCGCCGGAGGAGATCGACGCTGAACTCAAGGACTATGCGGAAAAAGTGCGCCAGGAGCTGATCCGGCGCCTGGTGCTCACGGTGGAGGAGGACGCGGGCCAGCGCATCCGCCGCACCCACAAGGGGGAGGAGGTTGTCGAAACCTCCAACAGCCACGTTGACGACGCTTACAACGTGACCATTGTTGGCCGCACGGTGGACCACCGCAAGTTTGACAAGGACCCGTCGCCCAGTGTGATTGTGTCGGCGTCCAAGGGGCCCAACATCTACCTGCTGCATGCGGAGGACGAAGAAGAGCCAGTGGAGGACGAGACGGCCGAGGCCAGTGCCGCGGTGCAGCTGGAGAATGCCGCTGACGACGGCAACAGCGACGACGAGCTTGATTTCATTTTGAACCGCAAGAGTCCAGTGCCGCAGGCGCCGGCTGAGCCGCCGGCCAAGGCGCCGGAGCCGGTGTTACCGCCGGTGATGCCGAAGAAGTTCTGGACCGGCAACATTGTGTTCCCCGAGTTCGCCTCGTTCGACGCCGCGGCCGAGTTCGTGGGATGCACCAAGTACCAGCGGCCCCGAGACGTGGCCACGGCCAGCTTCCACAACCGGGCCATGCGCATCTGCAAGGAGCTTTTCGAGAAGTCCAGTTACCTCATTGAGGGCCGGCTCGACCGCGCACGGGCAGACCCTTACTTGGCCAAGATCGGCACGTCGCGCGACTTGTACTTGGTGCAACTCGTGGATGTCACCCACAACCCGGACTACGACAAGTTGTTCGAGTACCTCTTGTCACGAAGCAAGGTGGGGGTGTTGTCCAATCGGGCGAGTTTTGTGAAGGATGCGTATGTGTTTGCGGTGGATGGCAATGCCCCTTCTTACATGGACTTTGGTACGCTTGGACGCGGCTTGTACGCGCTCTTTGTGGTGAAGAAGGACTACGTTCCCGTGGGCAGAAGTATCTTGAAGAAGTCTCTGCCTCCGCAGCCGGTTGCGGCCGTCAACAGCTTGGATAGCATCCTTTCCAAGCTTGAGGCTGGTCCCACGCCGCACGTTGCCGTCCCAACCCCCAATCACCCTGGCGCTGATCTCAATGGCCAGCAGGTCCAGTACTTGACGGAGTTGATGAACCAAAACCCACATATACAGCATAATCCCCAGGCTCTCTTAAGCTTGATCCAAAATAACCCGCTGTCGCCCTTCCACTAATGCATATCACGTCATCTGTAAATCACGGTGTGTAGCCTTTGGGAACAGGCCGAAGTGGGTTTAACGACTCGAGGACGTGGCCTCACTGTATGTGTCTGGTTTGAATCGGGAATCAAGGCGATTACACAATCAAGATGGTTTACGTATTCTGTGATGGTCTATTCTATGATAGTTTACGTATTCTACGATAGTTTGCGTATTCTATGATAGTTTATGTATTCTCCGATGGACGTATCCAATGAGACGGTCGTAAGGCCATGATATTGTCTTAGTCAGATGTTTCAACAAAGTTGTCTACGCCATTTCAAATGGCACTCAGTATTAGTTAGAAATAATAATTTTGCAAACGAAGAGCATGGCTCCGTAGAAGTGACTGCGCGCTCTATAGTCGCGCGCTATCAAGTCGCGCATGTGCCTCTCCGCACCCAAACCCAACTCTTTGCCAATTGTACTGAATTCCCATGCCTCCGCTGACCCAGGAGGATAGCTTGGTTTTTGCGGACGAGTCAAAATGGCTTGAGAAAACCCTAATTCCACCTGATCCCCCAGACACGTCCGCAATCTTCCACTCGCCCAACTTGGCCAGCGAATCGACTCAAATTGACCAGAGTACTAGTCCGGTGTTCCGTCACCGCAGCTACTCCTCTTCCAGCGATTCCAACAGCGTCTCGCCGGTGATAACTGCAGACCGCGATCATTTGCTGGGCGAACCTATATTTCGGCAAGATGCTCGACTTTTGCTGATTGACGGAGAAGTCCTATCAGCAACGACAGACACCATTTTAAAGCAAATACCTGTTCTTGGCTTTCCACTGCTGCACGAGTCCCTAACTATACGCGTTCCACAAGACACCCAGGTGATCGGAGGAATACGCCGGGCCAGCGTTGAAACATCGGGAACGCAAGTGATTAGAAGAAGTGGCTCGGGTATTGATGGGGATTTGGATCTGCTAAAGGCTTCGGGAGCTCATTCTTTTGATGGCCGCGCGGATGGGACATTTCCTCTTTCTGGCTCTCCGATCCGTTTTCACTCCGACACTCAAGTAATTGGTCGGTCTGGTCGCAACTTCAACCATTCGGAACCGGTCAAGTCTGATACCCCGGCTGTATCTTCGGGCCCTTTGCCGTTGTATGGCACTCGTCTGACAGGAGAAGACACTCAAGTTATAGGGCAAATCGCTCAGCACATACAAGAAGACACCCAAGTGCTACCACAAGACACTCTAGTACTACCACACACCACTCGGAGTCTCCTGCAACGCACTCAAATTACGTCACAAAACACTCAGACAATGCCAGAAGATAACTATAGAATACTGCTGGACACTCAAGTGATACCACAATATGCTCACAACAAGGAGCAAGATACAGCTTCTCTGCAAGCGGATACATCGGGCATAACCAAAGCTACCCAAGTTGATGGAAGCGTTTCAAATTTAAAACCGGCCGCCTCACCTCGAGCTGCAGATATCCCCGAAGTGGCTGAAATCAGCTCCCAAAATGGCCTGTCTCTTCCGACGAACATCTTGTTAGATAACAGTGACGAAGCGCATAAGAAGGTGTACTTCCAAGATAGCCCTCGGCGTGACCAAGATTATGATCAAACCGATGCCAATACAACACTACACAGCATTGAGTGGGGTGACACTCAACCAATCACGCAGGTGGGCAATTTCCAGCCGGCTCAACCAAATCATTTGAACATGGAATCATCCCCGACCAAAACTTTTGATTTTGAGGTTGACACCACTACTCTTGTTTTGTCTCCTGCGGATCAAAACCGCCTACACGAAGAGCCTACCACTCAAGTGGTCAATACACAGGAGGAATTGATAGATCATGGACACAATAGTGTGGGTATTGGCCGTAAATCTGTGTTTTCCAGCAGTCAAAATGAGCGGATTGTCAACCCAAATCTAAGTATTATCAGCAATGATGATTATACGAAAGATGACATCGACAACAGTATTCTCTATGAAGACAGTGTCATAACGCATAGGCGCAAACGGCAAAAATTACTTGCGGCCCAGGATGCCGTTGCGTCAAACGACATTAAGGTTAACAAAGGTGATTCCAGTATTAATGAAGAAATATTAACCGAATCTCAAGACAACACTTCGAAGGTGAAGGACGGTTTTTCGTCGGGAACTTCCTCAATTCCAACATCTGCCCCTTTGCCTCATAAGAACAGCTGGAGCCAGTCATCTTCTGAGCTAGAAGACTTTAGTCACGACGTTGGATTTGATGTCGATATGATGGGCTCTGATAGTGACAAGATTCTGCAACAGGCTGAAGAGTCGCATGTTGAAATAATGGCTCCAAGAAAACGTCGAACAAATCAAATTCCCGAAACTCAATCTCAACCTAAAGAATTTCTAGAGGAAATGCTGACTCTGCTCTCTACTGATAGCATTTGCAATCAGCAGGCGGTGTGGGTAATTTCCCAGTTCAAGCACCATCCAGGACGCGTACTCAGTCTTGGCGCAGATATATCGCTTGTCGAGTTCTCCGATTTTATCCTGAAGGTAATAAAAAACGAAGACCTATATATTCTTGACCTTCGTATCGGAGACGTGGTTCTTTTGAAACTGAGACTTGGCGAATTTATTGTCACGGGCTTGGTTTGCCTATATGATGAATCATATTTCAAGTGTATGAGAGGGTTTGATACGGCAATAGTTACAAAGAAAGGGCGGCATGGATATTCTCAAGGTAAGGGGTTCCAAGTGGCAATATCTCAAATTTATATGGAAATGGGGATGTGGGCCGAACATCAGCAGCGATACAAACTATTTTTTGGCGACATTGATCTCTCTCAAGAGAAATACGCTACTGTTTGTGGCAACATTAATGCTACGGGGTATGGGGTACCAAATCATCTTTCAAAGCCGGAGGAAAAAGTCGCTCCCTTGACTCTACTACAACCACAGACTACAGAATCAAGAGATGTGCCGAAAAAATCTAATTTATTCAGTAAGATGGTTTTCTTTGTCACCTCGGTAAATGACACTCGCAAAGCAGAACTTTCTCAACTCATTTCTTCAAATGGAGGCATCTTTATTGATGATGAGATAAAGCTGTTTGTTACCAACGGGAAATCTGCGGATAATGACCTTTGCTTAAAGCTGAACCGATTCGAAGGTTTGAGATTCGGGGCTCTTCTATCTGATGGTTGCTCTCGTAGTGCAAAATACTTACAGGCTTTAGCATTGGGCTGGCCCATTCTTGCCGACTCATTCATCGATGAAGCGATTGCAAATCCAAACATTCTCGATAATTGGTCCGTTTACCTTCTACCCTCGGGACATTCGCTGCACATCAAGGGATTGAGAAGCAATGACATATTTAAATTCCGGGAAAACTACAGCCGTGAAGTCGATTTGAACAACCAACTTTCTAATAACTCCGGGTTACTCGCGTCGGAGGTCATTATTATTTTGGACAAAAAACAAGATCCAAAGACACTTGACATGTGTGAGTTTATTTTTCATGCATTCGGAGCTAAGGCTATCAAGTTTTGCAAAACATTTAATGGTATTGACAAGCTATTGAATGAAATGAGAGGTGAAAATGTCATGGTTTATGACAATAGCAGTAATGAATATGTTAAGGCTGGACCAAAAAAATTGCTGAAGAAGACTGCGCCCAGGCTGAACGTTGGTGTCATTGGGTGGGAATGGTTAGTCCAGTGTGTAATAAGCTGTTACATCTGGCAGCCAGACTACCGTGTAAGTGTTTAGTATCCTGTTTGTATTATCTAATAACATGACCCCAACTAAATAATCTGTGTATGCATTTAAGCGAAGATTCTCTTGGCCATTTCCGAGCCGACAGCCTTGATCAATGGCAAGCCGTTGTCGTTCTTGACAGCGTCTCCGTTTTCTTCCAATCTTCTCAACAAGTATTCCTTAGTCTCCAATGGTGGGCCCCAAGGAACATACTTGATGACGTTGTCGATCTTCTCTTGGTTGATCAATTCGTAGGTAATAGAATCAGCCATGCCCATCAACTGGCCCAAACAGATGTTGGACTTGCTGGCGTTGTTGAGGGAGTTAGGACCTCTGTAGGTCTTTTCGGCGGCCAATCTCAACGAGTCGGCGTTGTGGGAAGCAACAACCAAGTGACCAGTCACGGATTCGTTGGATTTGTCGGCCAAAATGGAGTCGATACAGTAAGAGATACCTCTGTTGTAGTTCTTGTCTGTGTCTTCCTTGGTTTTGTGGATAACGGTACGGTCTTGCTCAGAGTGGATGTAAGCACCTCTGACCAACTTCAAGCCCAATCTATAGTTGTTCTCCTTGGCCAATTTTTCTTCCAAAGCCAACAAGTCGGCCGACTCGGACAAGTACATTTGCAAAGTCCCAACAACCGACACGGGCGAACCGATAGGGTTGTAGGCCTTGTACAATCTTCTTTGCAATTCGTAAACACCTTCTTGGAGCTCGTGCTTCTCAGCATCGATCACACCAACAACGAAAGGAGCCACTCTCTCAGGGTATTCAAGAGCCAATCTCTGGTTAGCCTCGAAGATGCTCTTGCAGACGGCAGAAGCCTTAGAAACCAATTCATCGAAATCCTTCTTGTATTCGTCACTCTTGTAGTTCCTCAACACTGCGGCAGCATTCTTAACAAAACCAGTAGGCTTCAATGCAACGTAACCGGCAGGAACGGCGTTGATGTCCTTACCGGAGTTTTGGATCACCAAGAGGGTGTGAGGGACCAAGATCTGGTCCACGGACTTTTGGGTTTCCTCCACAATGAATTGGGTGTCAACTTCGTTACCGTTGCAGGCTTCAATGGTCAACGAGATCATCATGTTGTTGATGCCTCTCTTGGTCAACTTTGCCCCCGACTCCTTGACCTGTTCAATGTTTTCTCCTCCGCAGTAAATGTTGTAAACGAGGGCCTTGATAACAGGGAGTGGGACATATGGGAACGCCTTGATGCTGGCAGACAATAAAGGCTTGTTCAAAGTGGCAATGCCAATGATGAGAAAAGAGAAAAGTTCGCCGAAAGAGAAGTCTCTCAAGTAGGTGGCATCGAACTTGGGTGGGATGGTGTTGACAGGAGAAGCATTGGGGGCTTCGCCAGTAACGATGGCAGAGTTTGTCTTTTGCGGAGAGGTTTGAAATCCTCGGTATGCTGATCTGTTGGCCAAAAGTGGTCTCAACGCACTGGATCTAGAAAAAGCGGCGATGGGCCGAAGAGCAGATGTGGTTCTGGGGAGCATTGATGTGAGTTTGCGGCAATGAACCTGGTAGAGTAACAGAGGGAATTAGGCAAACGGAAAACGGTTGTGATTAGAAAAGAATGTAAGCTAGACAAATTTTATATCCGGCCCAAACGGCTCGAGAAAGGCCTCCTATATATGTGATCATGGTGTTATCGCCAGTGCTTTCCCCAATCCGCAACCGGAGGTAACGTGGGTAAACGTAGGCGAGGTCTGGCACAGATGTGCCCGCGTGCGGCCCAAAATTCTGGGAAAACAATAGCGAGCATCTGCTAACAGCAGGGAACGGCGAAAAGTGTGACCGCGCGTCACGTGCGCGAGCCTGCCCGTGTCCCGCCCATCTTCGCGCCTGCAAATCAGGGAAACTGGCGGCGAGCAGACGATTAACCACAAAGTCTCCTGGTCGGACTTTTGTTCCGCGTGCCGGGTGAAGTGAATATCCCCGCATATTTAGGCAGTGGCGTGATTCCTGCCCATTTACGCAAACGGATAGTACCGACATTCTCCCATGTGTGGAGGGGCATAGAAGGGAATGTTATTATCATTGGTGAAAGTCTGAATCAATCTTCACCGGCTGATATGCAAGTAAGCCGACGGGTGAAACTGTGGGCATATCAGGCGAGCAGTTAATGGGAGTTGTGGTTAGATAGTTGGGCTCCGGTATTCCACAAAATCTACAGTTCAAACTGGACACGACAACTTCCATTCATTTTTTAATTTTTTTTTTTTGTTTTTTGTGGTTTTAGAGTAAAATCATTGCCAAGCCTCGGCATTCGCGGTTTGGACTATCACCAATGGCGGAACCAAATCGCGAGGTGCGCGTAGCACGTGATCCATCACGTTTCTGGATGCTCATCAGAAAGCTTCTGCGCCGTCTTTTCTTCAGTAGCGTGATGTTTCGCCAAGTCATACCTGCGAGCGGCTGTAACTATGGAGCCGGTCTACGAAGCTTCCGGACTTCCTCCTCTGCTCTAAATAAAATCCCCCACTCGATTCTCGATATATTGAGAGAGGCTCCTCCCGCCCCAAAAAAGCAAAAGAAGAGAATCTTAATCTTAAGTCCCGAGGAAACCAAGGACAAGGCATTATCAAAATATGTCGCTGGTGTATCCAAAGCATCTCGCAAAAAGCTTGCTCCGACATTGATTCAGCTTGAAGAATCTGATGAAGCGGAACCCGACAACTTTACTCGGGCCATTGACCACTTTAAGCCAGAGGACTCGGTTAGCGTATACAGGGCCAATGCTATCGTTGACGATCTTGCCAAATCGTTCACAAAAGCACAATTAGTACAGTATGTCAAGAGCCACGATTTCCGTACTGGCCGCAGCACCAAGCAACAGTTGGCGGATACTATTGTCCGGAAGATCTGGAACTCGCAAGTTCCGGGCAAGTTCCCAAAGGAGAAGCGTCTGATTCTTTCGGAGGAAAGTGTTCCTTTGACAAAGTTCGAAATGTTCTTGTTGTTGTCGCAGAAGGGAGCGATTTTGCGGAACGTAAGAAGCGCAGTGTCCAAGTTTGGTTTTGACAAGGATAAGGCGGAGTTGGTGATGGCCGGAACAGAGCACCAGCTTGAGAATGCTCGCATTGTGTTGCAATCGCGTTTGGAAGGTTATTATAAAGAAGAATTGGACTTGGCGTCGCTCAAGCAATTATACTTGGACAAGTACGGTGAGTTCTCGTTCAAGGAGATTGGGAAGAACACTGAAGTTTACTTCAATCATTTGGACGGGGACAAGTATGAACTTGCTGCCCTCAATCCCAATCAGGTGAAGCGGATCAGAAGGCTCTTGTTATGGCATTTGGACTATAACTTGCACAAGAGAGACTACTTACATTTGCCCAGCGCAGATATACTTGGCTCCGCGGTAATGTTACCTTACAGCAATGACTATTCGTTGTCGTGGAAGGACAAATTTAAGAATCACCGAGTGATGAAAAATGATACTTTGGTGACAAGTTCTAACCACACATTGCAACAAGAGCTCGAGAAGTTTTCGGATGAGAATCTTAATAAGTTTGATTCTGTTTTGGACCACGCGTATGAGGGCCAAGATCTCGCGACTGTGACTGATGCGGATTTGAGCGAGAAAACCATTGAGTTGTTGGAGAGCTTGGGTCTCATGCACACGGATCCCGAAGTCAAGGAAGAAGGTGTTGTGGTTGAGCCTGTGAAAAGCACCGGCCAGTTGCTTAGCCAGGATCAAAAGGATACCATTTATGCCCAGCTCACCGACTTTGACTACATTTCTCAATTGAAAGGGGTGGGAAAAGACCAGTTGGACGAACTGGTGTTTACGGTTTCTTTGGGTAACGTGTTGTTTGAGAGTGAGCTGTCGGAGTTGTTGCTGGGGTCGCTGGCCACTGCTGATCTCCAGGGTCTGGGCTACAAATTCAACACGAATGTGCCGTTGGTGTATGATGAGCTTCTCTCGTCGTGCGATCTCCCTGACGTGGGGCTGGTGAGCGAAGATCCTTATGACTACAGTCTTCAGTTGAAGTTCACTCCATCTCCTTTTGTGGAGGAGTTCAAGGACGACGGGCTCGAGCACACGTTGGCGGAGCAGATCAAGTACCCCCCGATCGAGGTGTGGATGCAGCTCAACAACCGCTCGGTTCCAGATATTGAATCGCTTCAGGTGGTAACGGTAGAAGGCGAAAACAGTTGCTTTGTGTGCTGTCCCCAAGCCAACGCGGACATCAAGGTTAGTTGTCAGATCACCGGGAAGGTGTTGTCGGATGAACCCGGCGAAGTTGAAGAGAATGGTACTGCGACGCAACGTGAGAACGAGGGCATCCAGCAGTTATTGGAGTCCACCACTTCCAAGTACTCGCGGGTGGAAAACCAACCTGGCATCAAACAGTTCTTGCTCCAGTCGGAGCTCGACTTCAGCGGACGCAAACCGACGTCGATCGCCCCTTTCTGTGACTTTGTCATTGCGGGCCAGAAAGTGCGGTACAACTACGTCAATGTCAGCTACCGCCGCGAGCTCACGATGAACAGTGACGAAACCGACATTGTGCAGTTGAGTGTGGTGGACGGCGGGGTTTTGGGAGGAAGAAGATTGGAGGCGCGTTTTGTGGGCACCGACGGCGTGTCCCGTGCCAGCTTCGACCGTCTTGTGGACTACGTGACCAAGATTGTCAATACCTTGTAGAATATTTAATCACTATAGAGACTGCTTGTACATACAAATGGAACGTCCGGAAACATCCTCCACCTAGTCCTTCTTACCCTCCAATGCCTTGACGTGCTTTTCCAAGTTGACCACCGTCTCGTTCAAGCTCAACAAGTCCACGAGGATCACGTTGTTGGCCTTGACGTACTCGTCCAACAAGTAGTAGTACGATGCAACACCGGTGGAGGTAACACCGAGCAAAAAGCCGGTGAAGCCGCCTCTGAAGGCACCGACTTTCTTGGGCGCACTAGGGGCGGCGGTGGAGTATGAGCGGGCGGCCAAACGGGCGGAGCGGGAAACCAATTGAAGCATTTGGGAGAGTCTAGTATGGAGAGGTTCTTTTTTTTCTCCACTTGATATGTGCCGGGACAGTTCGCGAACTAGTAGGCGAAACACGAGCCACCCGATTTGTCCGGGTCAGATACGATCCGGGCGGGATTAGAGTGCTGCGGTCAGTATTGAGATTGGAGTTGATGGTTGGGGTTGGGTTTGGGTTGCGTGTTCTGGTAGAGCCGTTTCGGTGTTTGTGGGTTTTTTTTAGTATTTGTGATTTTGAGGGCTCCAGTTTTTTAGTAGTGTTCCATTATTCCCGAAAAAATGCAAAGTGGAGTGTGGAAGAAAAGCAGAAAAAAAAAAAATACAAAAAAAAAACAAAAAACAAAAGAAAAATACACAATTACCAGCGATACCGGCTACTGATACCGGCAAACGACACGCCATCGGAATATCCGTGCTATCGGCCATAGCACCTCAACCTCTTCCGAGCCAAATGCCGATAACTAAGCGACCGCGCGGAGATTCGCGCTGATAGCGAAAATAGCCCCACCTTTCAGATTATCTTGCCACATGTTCAGAACCGTCGCTTCTGCCTCCAGATCAGGTCATGTGCCACGACAACCCCGGCTCTGCCGACATTTGCTGACATTCGGAAATCCCCCATCGAAACCAGTGACCCGGTGGGCCGCGATTGCCGTTTGCGCGGGTTCGATATACGCTCTTGATGAATATTACTACGCCTCGCTACTCCAGCGCTCCGTCCGCGCCGTATACACGTTGCTGTGGATAGCGATGCAGTACTACAACTCCGACAAGTACGACAATATCGAAGAACTCCACGAAATCGCCTCAGAGAACTTGCTTGACATGTTGACCAAGAACAAAGGGTTGTACATCAAGCAGGGCCAGGCCATTGCCAACCAGGGCGCGGTGTTTCCCGCCGCGTACCAACGCCGGTTCAGCAGCATGTACGACGCTGCGCCCCGGGACTCGTGGCCGGAAATCGACCGGGTGCTCCGGAACAATCTCGGCGCTGACTACGAGACCGCGTTGTTTGAGTGGTTTGACCACGAACCCATTGCCTCCGCCTCGATTGGCCAGGTGCACCGGGCGAAGTTGAGAAAACAGAACGTGGAGGTGGCAGTCAAGGTACAGCATCCGTACATTGCAAAGCAAATGAACGTGGACTTGGCGGTGTACCGTGGCATGTCGTGGGTGTACTCGCGGATATTCGACTTGCCGCTTTCGTTCTTTGTTCACTACGTGTCGGAACAGGTGATGAAGGAAGCCGATTTCCGGATCGAGGCGGCGAACGCGCATCGGCTCCAGCAGTATTTGGCGGCAGACAGTGCCATGGGAAACCTCGGCATCTATGTCCCCCTCACGTTTGACGAGTACACACGAAAACAGGTTTTGGTGACGGAATGGATCGACGGCGTTTCATTGGCGCACAAACAGGCGGTGATGGATGCGCAGTTGGACGTTGGCACCGTCATGCGGCAGTACTTGAGTGTTTTCGGGCGGCAGATGTTTGAGTATGGGTTTGTTCACTCGGACCCACACCCGGGTAACATGTTGGCGCGGGTTCATGACGGGAAGCAGCAACTAGTGATTCTTGACCATGGGCTCTACATCACGCTCCCGGCCAAGTTTCAGAGCGAATACCGCGAGTTGTGGAAATACATGTTCTGCTTCGACGGCACGAGCATCGCGCGGATTTCCGACGAGTGGGGCATTGGCTCACCCGATCTCTTGACCACCATGGTACAGCTCCGGCCCCCAAAAAACACGGATTTGACCCGGACGCACAACCCGCGGGATCTAATATGGATGATGTTGGGCGACGAGACCCGGTTTCCGCTCGAGTTGCTTTTCATTGTGCGGACGATGCGAATGATGCAAAACTTGAACCAGCTCATGGGAAGCCCGGTCAACCGGATCAATTTGCTGACCAAGAGCGCCATGAGCCTGACGCCGCTGACGGCGTATATGGCGCCGACGTCGTGGGTGCAGACGGTGCAGATTGAGTTTGGGCTCTTTGTTAGCAATGTGATTTTTTGGTGTTTCCGGCTACAGCAGATGGTGTGGGGCCGCAGCGGGAACGGACTTGAGGATTACATTGACGACTACATGAAGCGAACGGCACGGTCTATTGGGTTCGAGGTGGTGGGTGATTGAGACGGTAGAGGGTTAATAGAGAAGGGATGGAAGATAGGATAGAGGTAGTTAGGGACACAGGCTACGTACACAGGCACAGATACAGACATAGATAGGATAGAGGTAGATAGGGAAAATTCCGGGAGGATCGAAAGACATAAAGATACTCACCAGGAATCTAACTCGATGGGACTAACCGCCTCTCCCAAACGATAAATAACGCCTGGTTAGCTCAATCGGTAGAGCATTTGACTCTTAAACTACATAAGGTCAATCAAAAGGTTGCGGGTTCGATCCCCGCATCGGGCTTTGTTTTTACCAAACACGATACGATATGGCACTCTCACGGCCCTATCGTTGGCTCTTTTTTTTTTTTTTTTGCCGGTGTCCCAGTGGTCACCATCGTCGCCGTATTTCCGCAAAACTCTAGTCCCTTCAATCCATAGTCATAATTTTCCAAAGAATGTCCATCTAAGTCGGATAGAATATCTAAGTCGAATAACTCCTTTGCGTCCACAACGTCTGTGCTATTGTCAATAAATCTTCTATTAACTTTTAATCGCCTTTCCCCGTATTATCCCACGCAAAATGAGTGCAAACCCCTGCCCAAAACCAGTTCTTGGCTTCTGGGTGTGAAACCCCAATTGCAAATCAAAACGACCACCTCCTTCCCCTCCCCGAAAAAAAAACCTCCAGTTTTTACTTGAGATAGATACACCTTGTACGTTCCTCTTCGTATTCTACGGTCTTCACGTACACTGACAATTCAACAGCGGGGACATTCAAGTTAATAAAGGACCAATAAAGTAGGGTAACAGGTGCCTGGTTAGCTCAATCGGTAGAGCATTTGACTCTTAAACTTTATAAGGTCAATCAAAAGGTTGCGGGTTCGATCCCCGCATCGGGCTTCCTTTTTGCACCAACCCACAGAAGGTGCCGGAAAAAAGTTACCGAGGAATGAAACAGAAAACAGAATAAAACAGGAAGACGGCAACAAAGAGTAAAGCTACAAACAATAAAGCTACAAACAATAAAGCTACGAACAATAAAGCTACAAACAATAAAGTTAATAAAGCTACAAAGGCAACAGCCGCCGACGCCGCACGTGACGGGCCGGCCGCATTCCTCCCACTTCACCATCTCATCGCCTGCACACACAAGGACAAAAATCATTTGCACCACTTTTATCTACAAACATGTCGGACCCCATTCGCTGCGCTTTTGAGTCGCACGATATCGAGCCGTTCTACGTGGGCGCAGCCGCCGCGTCGCTCTCGCGCGACGGCGCCGTGCTCGCCACCCCCTACAACGAAGATGTGGTGCTCACCAACTTGGCGCTTAACTCCACCCTCCACACGTTGGAGGGCGACGGCGAGCCCGTGACCGCGGTGGCGTTGACCCCCGACGGCTCGCGCTTGGCCGTGGTGTCGCAGAGCCAGCAGCTCCGCATCTACAACACCGAGTCCGGCACGTGCCTCAAGCAGTACAAGTTGGCGGCGCCGGTGTACATTGCCGCGGCGGACGCCACGTCCACGCTCTTTGCGTTCGGCGCCACCGACGGCGTGGTGCTGGTGTGGGACATCGAGGGCGGCTACGTGACGCACTCGCTCAAGGGCCACGGCACCACCGTGTGCGCGCTCACGTTCCACGGCGAGCTCCACTCGTCCAAGTGGCGGTTGGCGCTGGGCGACACCATGGGCACGTGCAAGGTGTGGGACTTGGTGACGCGCAAGTGCATCGCCACGTCCACCGAGCACCTGGGCGCGGTGCGCGGCGTGGCGTTCCTGGCCGACGGCGACTACTTTGTCACCGGCGGCCGCGACGAGGTGGTGGTGGTGTACCGCACGGACAACTTGCGCCGGCCTGCCAACACGTTTGCCGTGCGCCACCAGGTGGAGACGTGCGGCTTTGCCGTGGTGCACCAGCGCCTCGTGTTTTACACCGCGGGCACCGGGTGCCAGTTGCGCCTCTGGGACATCGACACCGGCGCGCCGCTCGGCGGCTCCGTGCCGCCCATGGAGACGCAGGAGGAGCTCATGGTCATTGACGTCGTGCCCACCGCCGACGCGCTCTGGATGGTGGTGAGCGACCAGACGCTCGTGCAGTTGCACGTGGACCTCGCGTCCGCCGCCGGCGACCAGATCATCGTGCCCGCGGGCCGCACCGTGGCGGGCAACCACGGCATCGTGGCGGACGTGCGGTACTGCGGGCCCGGCCTCGGGCTTGTGGCGTTGGCCACCAACGCGCCGGCGTTGCGTGTGGTGGACCCGGCCGCGCGCTTCGACGTGCAGCTTCTCGACGGCCACACCGACTTGCTCAATTGCGTGGCGGCGTCCGAGGACGGGCTCTGGCTCGTGACCGGCGCCAAGGACAACACCGCGCGCATGTGGCGGTGGGACGCGGCTGCGGGCCGCTTTGCGGCGTTTGCCACGTTCGTGGGCCACGCGGGCGCTGTGACCGCGGTGGCGTTGTCCGCGGCTGTGGGCGACGTGCCGCGCTTCGTGGTGACCGCATCCACCGACTTGACGGTCAAGAAGTGGAAGGTGCCCCGCGCCGGAGGCGACGTCAAGTCTGCGGAGTACACTCGGCGCGCCCACGACAAGGAGATCAACGCATTGGCGGTGTCGCCCAACGACCAGTTCTTCGCCACCGCGTCGTTCGACAAGCTCGCCAAGGTGTGGGATGTGGACGCGGGCGAGACCGTGGGCATCTTGAAGGGCCACAAGCGTGGGTTGTGGGACATCAGCTTCTGCCAGTACGACAAGCTCCTTGTCACCAGCTCCGGCGACAAGACGGCCAAGGTGTGGCTGTTGACCGACTACACGTGCACTAAGACGTTAGAGGGACACACCAACGCGGTGCAGCGGTGCCGCTTCACCAACAAGAACCGCCAGGTGGTCACCACCGGCGCCGACGGCTTGGTCAAGTTGTGGGATCTCGGCGCGTCCGAATGCTGCGGCACGTTGGACAACCACGTCAACCGCATCTGGGCGCTCGACGTCAAGGACGACGGCTTGGCCATGGTCACGGTCGACGCCGACGGCCACACCAGCTTCTGGGCCGACACCACCGACCAGTTGATGTTGGAGCAGGAGGAGCGCCAGCGCGCCCGAGTGGAGCAGGAGCAGTCGTTGGCCAACTACATCAACAGCAGCGACTGGAGCAACGCGTTCTTGCTCGCGCTTACGTTGGACCACCTGATGCGGATCTACAATGTGATCAAGGCGCTGATTGGCGCCGCCGAGGACGCGGACCTGAACCTCGGCTCGCTCAAGCTTGAGCACACCATCCGCCTGCTCGACAGCGCACAGATGGCGTCGTTGTTGAAGCGCGTGCGCGACTGGAACATCAACTTCAAGCAGTTTGAGATTGCCCAGAAGGTGTTGGCGGTGGTGGTGGACCGTCTTGACATGGACACGCCCGAGATCCGCAAGATCGTGGACTCCCTCATTCCCTACAACGAGAGACACTACCAGCGCCTCGACGACTTGATTGAGCAGACCTACATGCTTGACTACGCGGTGCATGAGATGGAGAGAGCATAAGAATACAAGAGGACATAGCATGGCATTGACGCGTGGCCCAGCGGGCAAAGGGCGTCACGGGCGCATGTTACGCAATGGGCACAGTGCGCAAATATATGGCCAGGTGCGGAGCGCGTACTCCCCAGGCATACGGAGCGCATGTGTCTTAGACACGCGGAACGCAACCAGCCCAATGGTACGAAACGCATGTATCCCCAATGGGTGGAACGCGCAAGTAGCCCGAGGGGCGGAAGCGCAATTCCCAGCAATGGTGGATACGCGATCGACACTTAGCATAGCACTGGATAAGCAAATACATCTAATGGTTAAAATAGCCCAGTTTCACCAGTATCATCTGCAGTCGTAATTAATCCCTCGATTGTTTTATGTAGGGCAGGATCGCAGTATAGGTTATGAGATTGCAACACTGGAATTTCTGCGCCGCTGCAAGGGAGGTTATTGGCGTTACGAGACGGCCTATTGCCAGCCTTAAGTGCGCCGCAAACGGAAGAGCTAAACTCCAGACATGATAGCCAAAAAAAAAAAGACAACGAGGCCCTCCCGAAACCGAACCCACTCAGACATGACGCATGACACGCTCGCGACTTCAGTACGCATACTATGAAATATGTCGCATTCTTATGGACAGTACACTTAACTCGTCACGCACTGGTAAAAAAAAGGAGAAAAAAAAACAAATTATACAGACAAGTAATGCCCATACGGTGGTGCAATCTACCATACGGACCAAATCATCAAAAAAAGAAAAAAAAACAAACAAACACGGCATCAACCGTATTTTTACCGTGGGGAGCTTCTTGGACTTGGGTACAACCTGACGGATATGTCCGGTGGGGGTCGGAGACATGCGGCAGGTCGAAAAGGCGCATGCGCCAATGTGTATTCTTCCGCACGAGCGTGGCGTGCGATGGGTCCTCCGGTGTATAATTATACGGCGGAATTTCATTAGATAAACCCGAGGCGAACTCGTAGCGAAAGGCGACAAAAAGTCCTTGATGCTAAGACCACCAAGTCGCAAAGCAACAAGATTATGGGGACAAATAGATATGGTACTTGAAACTTAACCCGTTAAACGTTGTAACGGTGAAAACGGCGCAGCAAGGGATAAACGGGCGGGGCGTCCAAAAACAGACCGTATGGTCTATGGGGCAATCGCCTCCCCTTGCTTGCTCCTCAACTAGGGCTAACGCTGCACTGATGATGTCAACCGATGTGCACACCTCGAACGTCAAGCTGCTGCACGGGACTCGCGTGCGACACGGAAAAAACTACCCAAATACCTACAAGCAGTGAAGGCGCACATGCAAAATGGCGTAAGCACAGCTTTAGCTATACACTACGAACCCTGCGCCAGTGCGGTTTGGCCCGCTCCCGTACTCGTGCCTGCAAGCACGCATGGGGCGTGTCCTAAAGCAAGTCCTTGATTGAGGGTTGGCGGCGCTTTTGTTTGGCAGCCTCTTCCATCCTCAGACGAGCGCCCGTGGAGGGGGCGCTCTCATATCCAAGGCATACTTTCTTCGACCGTTCACAATTAAAGCAATGTGGCTTGCGCTCATCACACTTGATGCGCCGTTTGCGACAAGTGAGGCACCCTGTCCGCGTCCTGCGCTTGATGATGCGACGTTTGTTGATGAGCGCGTTGTTGCAATCTTCCATAGCTCTTGGTACATGACTACCTTCAAGACTAGGGCCAGGTGCACCGGGTCCCACCATCATTGGAGAGTAGTATTGCACTCCATACGGCACTGCCATTCCGGAGGCAGAGCTAGGCACCATTCCGTAGCCGTAGGGGGGCTGCCCCAGTCCAGGGCTGGTTTGTACCGGTGCAGATGAACCTGCCACGTTAAAGTGGGCCAACGGGTTATACGCACCCAAGGGCATGTATGGCATCACCTGCGGTGCGAACGGACCCGCGGCCATCGGTAGTGCGCCCGCGGGGTGCACGCCTGCGTCCACCACTGCGGGCGATGATTCCACACGCACAACCCCAGCGCGGTCGCCTACGCCCGGCGTAGGTCCGCTGAAACTTTGCATGAGTTTGGGTGCGGCCATGTAAGGAACCAGTTCCATCAGCAGCACTGAGCCCGCACGCGGTCCTTGGGGTGCATGGTTGTAGCTGAAGTAGTCTTTGGAGATATGGGCCGAGGAGGTGGAGGTGGGTGCGGGCCCGATCGCGTAGGGCGACATATTGAGGCCCGACACAAACGCCGAGCCTGGAGTATAGTCAGACATGTTCAGTGTGACAGAAGACACCGAGAGCCTGGATTGGGAGAAAGATGGCTCGGTGAATTGCGGACTGAGCTCCACTGAGTGGGCAGGAGATGCTTGCAGTAATGAGCTGCGTTCAGCACGACGCGGGAGCAGCGCTCCGATCATGAGCTCTGAAACGGAGGGAAGTTGGGGCATTAGATATTAGGTATAGTACAAGGCCATAACAAAGGGGAAGAAGGCGCAGTTGAGGAAAACCAGGCGTGGAGGAGTGTGATTGGATTAGGGTGGAAACTCAGATCAAAAAATTGGGGTACGGATAGGTAACGGCAGTGTGACAAGTTTATATGACACAACGCAGTCTTTAGCGCGCGGGCTTTCGCAAAAAAAAAAAAGTAAAAATAAGATCGAGCAGCAACGCGCACAGTACGCATCCAAGAAATCGATGGATCAGGCGGCAAAAGTGCATACTGTACGCATTTGCGTTTTTTTTTTTTTCCGGCACCGCCGTAATGCAATCACTTCCTTGATTATAACTAATGAAGTTCTTCTCGAGTACACTTTAGTGGCGGTTCAACCGGAAGCTCAAAGTGAAGTTTTTGACGACTAAACAGTTGGATTGCGCTTATGCTACCTTGCGTTCTACTTGACAACGTATCGAACTACATAACCCCCACGGCATACAGCGGCTGGCACCTCACAGGGGGCGCATAGTGCATTCTGCGCTCGATATTCAATGCTTACAGATCCTCGCTTATTTAAGCCCAATTGTTTCCCTGATAATGCGCCGCATTACATATTCTTGCATCGTTGCGAGCAAACGGCTATTTTGCCTTGAATGCGTTGTCTCGACCCAGCTGGTGGAGATCGTTGGAAACTTTAGGAGAATGGTGGCAGATATCACGTCTCTATTCTGGCTAATACTCCTAGTATTACATATATACTTTGTTGGGGGTATCTGTAAGTTTAAAGTTTTCCCCTGCTCTAAAATGTTCACACTTTGACAAAGCAGTTTCGAGATTTGACTGTAACTGAAACGAGACGTGGAAAAGATAATTTCGCGATATGGACGTTTCAGTTATTCGGTACAGTCCTTCTGTAATTCGATTGTATGATTATAGCACCACTTAGTGGTTATGTACATTACCGATGGCAGGCGTAGCTACAGGAGGCTGTAGTCAGATTACGTCCTCATATTACAATGCTATTGAGACTACATACGGCATCAATTGCCGAATATCTGTGGGTCAATTCGTTGGTGCGGCATATATAATATTGGTAGGGCATATACGCCCATTCGCAGGAAATCATCCTATTTTCGAGTTCCCGGTTCAGTCATCAACAGCCGGTCTCGTTACGAGCGCAATGAACTAAAGCAAGATCTGAGATGGGATCTCATTGACTAATTTATTGCCAGATGATAACCACACTAGGTACCCGCAATCCTACATTGCTATTTTCTGCTCACCTTTGCATCACTCCAAAGAAGAACTTTAGGGCCAACATTAAATGAGAGTGTGACAGAAATGAAGCGACCGAAAGACCCAACAAAGCCATCAGCCTGGCCACCTATAAGCAAGAAATCACTCATATTTCATAGGATTCATGCTGATTACGACTAGAGTATTCGAGATTGTCAAAACACATTAGAGATACTCATGTGTTTCTATCGTAGGGGCATCTTGTTGTGTCCTTAGATTGAAGTTGGTTCTGACGATGCCGTAAAAAACATGCATCGGCGTATCTCGTATTGCTCATGTGTATGTCAACCAATATTGCTGCACAGTATGCTATTTGGGCATACCCCGAGCCCGTCTTATCAGGAAATTCTTACTCGAAATATGAATTGATTTCTTGTACTGGTGCGCCGACAAATTCACAGAGCAGTGGAAGTGATGATACTCTCCCTTTTGCTTATTTCAACTCCGGAATATTTCCTACCCTAAATTTTTTGGGATTTTAGGTGGACAAGAAAGGAAATCAGTGCCATCTGTCCGCAAATTCCTTCTCTGCAGACTGATTGCATATCGGCATTCCCTTTTCCTCACGCAAATTTTAGGTTAACTATGTCCGGTATATAAACATCAGAAAATCTTGGCATCCATGTTCAGTTTCCGCGCTCCCTCTAAGACCATGGAGATATATACTCCTTTGCAATTAACCTAGCAAATATTGATCAAGAAATATTTAACCTCCATATTCTGATTGACCCAAAAATCGTTTAATATTAAATCTGTGAAAAAAAGTGTTTTCATCGCGCGTATTGTGGTATGCCGATTTTCACGCGCGTTATGACATTTCGCGTTTCGATTTTGACATTTGCGCTATATAGAATGGCCTAAGAAGCAGGTGGAAATTACGAGTACTCCCGTATGTCTCGTATGGTATATTTGTTGAGGCTCTATATACTTTCCATTTAACCTTTATTCTGCCCACCAAATAATAGGCTACAGTAGCTCGTCAACTTCCCCCGAGTGCCCTCGTCAAAGTTCATGCTTATTTGACATCGGGCCACGTCAGAAATCTGACGATCTGTTTAAAGATTCAAAAGTACAAATTACAACAAAATAAAGGCAAACAAAGATAGCAAGCAAGTCCCATGGCTCGGCTTAATGATGTGGAGACTGGTCGAGAGAAAACCTGATCGACATTGAGTGTTTACCTCATGAAAATTTTCGCGTTCCGTGATCTCCACAACGTATCCGCAAGGAACTCTAAAGGCACCCGTGAGGAAAGTTGAGCAGAGGAAGATAGAGCGGTATGATAAGATTATAATGTAAGCAATAGTGTGAACAATAAAAATTACGTATCAAGTTTTCTTTATCGAAGCATAGGCAGAGAGGCAGAATTTGTTTTTGCACATAACTATACGAGTGAGCGTTGTGAACAACTTAAATTTCACTTCCCCGGGTTCAAAGCAGCTGTCTACTTCGAAAATAAATAATGCATTGTGATTCACATTGTGATTTATACGAACATTTTTCGGTCATGCTTGTAAATATTTCCAATTTTGTTGAGTTTACCGACAAATACGCTTGAATCCCGATTGGACAGGTGCACATGAAATGGATATAGCACGATACACATCTGCACATGTGTTGTCTATAGCTAGTACGGTATGTGTGTTATTGGCACAGGCAGGTATCTTTGCTGTCATGCGTGACGGGATAATTTAATTTATTCAAGTTTCTGATCGTTCTATGTGTCATTATAAGCTGAAACTCATTTGAAATTATCAATGATCGAATATATGCTCATTGCTGTAAATGGAAAAAGTGTGGCTAGGAATCCTTGTTCCAATGGCCGGGTTCGGCGTTTCAGACGATTACGTGCACAATTGGCGAGTGTTCGTTTTAGGTTTATTTTTGTTGTGCATTTTTCTTTGTGCAGATTTAAATAATACATTTTGTAGCTTCGGTAGTAACTTATGCGAAGAGCAAGGCGTACGAAGCCCATTTCAATGTAGTATTGTATCTGATGTACTGATTACCCGTGGGGCACAGTATGTTGCAGGGCATGGAGTCGGTAAAAGCGCATATGCAAACCTTCATTTAATTCATTAGATCGTCAGGGGTTGAAAGGACCGTTAGGACCGTAACAGCAACTATGGTATTGTCATGGTTACGGGTGTCTGGTAATAATCCGTTTTCTAGACACCGAGACTAGCGATTCAATGTTGAGGGATTGTGACACGTGTTTTATCTTTCAAAAGGGGTGTACTGAGTCAGTGCGTCAATGAGCATAGGCGCTCGGTAGATATTAACCGTGACTCGTAGCTGCCGGGGAACGAATTTTATATTTTCTTGGAATTCGTTGGAAAATCGCATTTGTGTGCCTAATGTAAAAAAAGAGCTGCACAGTTGCATATACCCAATCTTCGTAATTCAGTAGAAAATAATTGATGAGTCTGCCTCTTAGGTTAAATGACTGTACCAATTGGGCACGATGCAGCATCAGTATATATTTGTTTATTGTGTGCGATTATATAATTGGCGCTCGGCGTACGAGGGGTAAAGGTATTATAGTTTACCAGTTCCAGGTGGAATGGCAAAAGCGTAGCGGGTATAGTACCATATATTTTTCTTCTGACTGAAATTTAGTCTTTTTGAAGGATTTTAGTTGACTTTGGCCAGTACCACATTGTACGTGTGATCATCGGAAGTGTCAACATGAAGTGTCATTTTGCATGCCCCTGATGTCCTGAACAACGTCAAGAGTGTAATTTAGAGCAATAAAACCCAACAGACGCATGCTTGAAGAAGTTTTAATCGTGACGGTGTATAAACATGGCAGTACAATTAAGTTTTCCCGACACCTGGTTTTCACCGGGCATCGTTCATGTTTACACTATATACAGACACCTCCGTTTGTGTGAGCGTGTGGGCCGTTAAGGAAGGAGAAACTCACGTCACGTCATCCATTATTTTCGCGAGGGTGAAAAATGAGGGGAAGCTGAAAAAATAAGATATTTTCTTTTTGTTTCAGAATTGGCCGGGAACTACTTGCTGCACAACCGGCTGTATGCGAGAAACTACGGTGATAAGCCCAAGGGTAATGCGGAATCCTCGGATAGGAGGAGATACGGGATAAGCGGAGAAATACCAGATGTACGGGTGTCAAAGATGTACGGGTGTTGACCCTCGGATGGAATTGAGTCGTGAAGGCACGCCCAAATCGTCCCGTGCAAAAGTTTCCCGCTTTGGAAATTCCAAGCGTCGTATTGTGTCGTGCACGCTTTCCCCAGGTTCCGTGCGTACTTTTTTACTCCTTATCATTTTTTGCCTCTGCGTTGAATTGGTAGTAACAGTTCTTTTTGCAAACTTTTCCAGCGGCACTTTTTCCCTTCTTGATTTTGGCTACGTTCATTCTCTTTTTTTGCCGCGTATGACCTGTTTCATCGTCCTTCACAACAAAGTTTCCATCAGCTTTTTGAATTACTGACATCGTGAATCCCCCGATTGTTATTATTTTCACCTCCTAAGCGGTTTCCCTCCTACACTGAAACCTCTCCAGCATTAGATTTCGCGCCGGTAATCTCTTGTGTGCTGGCACTTGCCTCAATTTTACTGCAGCATCGCCTCTATTTTCCCGCCTCCATATCTGCCGACTTTTCGTGGCAACAGGGCCGCCCAAAATGTACTCCGAATTCCATAGACAGCGTGCTGATCTTTTCCACCAGTCTCCTGCCGTTATGTCTCGCTATGACTGTACCCGGGAAAAACCCACTTTGGTGCTCCGGAACACCAAAGACCTGCAAGATGCGCTTGCAAAACTTTTTTGCGAAGGGAAATCCCAACTCCATCTCGTGATCGAAGAGTGCAAACCAGACGAAGAGGAAGACCTTTTGGGTCTCTATAACCTCTCGAAACTGTTCCATCTTGGGTCGGCTCCATTGAAAAACCTCACCATCTCGTATTTTGCCCAAAACGAGGATGACCGCCAAAACCCTGTGCGGTTGATGATTCTCGTCAACTTGATGAACCAACTTGATTGGGATATGTGTAAGCTCGTTGACATCAACTTAAACATCAACTACCTCCAAGATGACCTGCGCTTGCAGTTGATCGAGGATTTGCCGGTTATTGTTCGGATTCACGGCAAGATGGTGGTTTCGCAGAACCTGGCAGACCAGTCCAAGTTGGATGCGGTGGCTGATTCGTATTCGTACTTAAAAGATTGTATTTAGAGCAGCTCCATTTACTAGTGGCCTTAACCACTTTTGGTAAGGATTGCTTGCGTTGATTCTCAAAAATAAAATTGTGGATTTTTCCTTCATGTGTACGCGCAAACGTAAACAACTCTTCTCCTCACCGTATGGACCCCAGTTATCGAGAAGAAGGTACGTCAATTCCCTAGATGCTATTAAATCCAATCTAACACCAGGCTTTGATCCTTCCTCATTAAAAGTGGCCAAGTTGCGCGATATTTTGCTGGAAAACAATGTTGAGTTTCCGGCTACCGCAAAAAAGAAGCACTTGATCGAATTGTTTGAGAAGAACATCGTGCCGAAAAAGACCAAGGGGAAGCCCTCCCGCAAGTTCAAAAAATCCGAGAAAGACGAGAATGCATCGTCTTTGGCCAAAGACCCAACCAAAACCCCCGAGAAGAAGAGGAAAGCCAAGAGGAAACTGAAAGAGCCAAAGTCGCCGGCAAAGGGTAACGTGTTTGCCGTGGAGTCAGATTCCGAATCGGACATTCTTTCTCCGAGAAAGAAACCCAAGCTCAGTCCCAAATCTTCCCCTCTGAAGGAGTCAACTCGAGACTCTAGCATTAAAATTGACACAACTGAATCCACCCCGCAAAAGAGTTCTCTGGTCAATACAACACAGGAGGGAACAACTACAGAGAGCGTGAATGATGAAACCAAAGTGGATAACTCTACTGTTATTCATAAACCCGCGGGTATTCCATTTTCGCCGGTTGGTTCTTCTGACAGTTCTTCTGCATCCCACGAAGAGTCGTTTTCGGCTAAAGTGACCAAATCCCCCGAACCAAAGGAAGTGTCGCAAAGTAGTACCATTGATCTGTTTGTGGATACAGCGCAGAGTTTTGACAAGTCATTGACGACTCTCAGACAACGCCGCTCAGGCGAGAAAAATTCGTCAAAGGATGAAAGAGACGTGGAGCTTGCTAAGCTTCTCGGAGTTGACCTTGGTGGAGTGAAGCCCAAAAAGAATGGACGTAGAGTCGTTACCCCAAGAAGACCTATAATTATTCAAGAAAAGCGGTTGTCCAGAGACTACTACGCATTGTCTGACGAGGAAATTGAAGTGGAGGAGAAAATCGAGCGTGAAGAGGCACCACTGATGAAGGAGACCGTGACACAGGAGAAGATTGATTCTGATGAGGAAATTCTGTCGGAAGATGAAGAAACAGGCGTTCTGGAAAGTGACGAGGACGATAACACGGATACCACGACGGTCGAAAAAGATATTCCGACCAAACGGAAAAGAACGAAATTGCTTCTGGCCACCGCTTTGCGTGGAATTGCCTACCTCGCTGTGTGGGTCTCACTATTAGGAGTCACTTTGTTTGGTTACTGGTATCGCGAGCAGACATTTTTAGTGGGATACTGTGGCCAAGAAATTATCAAGCCAACTATTCCCGCTACTCCAGAAACACCTAAGCTTTTAGTTGCGTTTGGCGAGTATCTTGACGACGAATTGAGACCTCAGTGTGTCAAGTGTCCCCAACATGCTCGTTGCTTCCCTAACTTGGAAATCGGGTGCTATGATGACTTTGTCGAATACACTCCGTGGTATTTTGCATACATGCCCATTGTGGATCCCACATTGAAGAAGTGCGTTTCCAATACCAAGAAAGCGGAAAAGATCGAGATAATGATCGATGTTGCACTCGACTTATTGCGGGCACGGAACGCTAACCGGAACTGCGGCAATACGCCAGTGGACGATTTGGAGGCCGGGGTTTCGATTCAGGACCTCCACGATCTTTTGTTGAGCATTAAGGCGCCATACATCACGGAAGAGGAGTTTGAGGAACTATGGGCCCGCTCAGTTGTGGAATTGGAAGGAAAACCCGAGATAATTGTAAGGCAAGTTACCATTTAAATTTTTTACTGATGTTCAACATCATACTAACATTTCTAGATTGGATACCGGGATCATCACCGTGTCACCTCTGGCGACGCTAACGACACTGTTGGCGAGGCGCAAAACAAGGACAAAGTTTTTCGATCAACGTCCTTATCACACGTCAGCCTCAAGTGCCAAATGACCAACACTTTGATGGGGTTGATTTTGCAGTTCAAGCGGTTGTTGCTACTTGCCGTTGTGTCGGTGAGCGCAGTATGGACGGTGTACTGGAAGTACCAGCAGGCGCAACATTACTCACAACAGGTGGAAACGCTCTACAAGGAAGTTTTGAGCAAGTTGCAGCGCCAAGCGAAGTTGGCGAAAGGATCCCACGAGCTTCCGGCGTATATTGGCTCTATCCAGCTTCGGGATCTTATTCTCAGCCATGAATCCAATTTAGCGCGGAAAATGCGGCTCTGGGAGGCCGTGAGCCGGAAGGTGGACCGAAACACTAATGTGAAACACCAGTTGCTTGAAGTCCATGGCGATGTGATGAAGGTGTGGGAATGGATCTCGCACTTGGAGGCATAAGCGGAGAGTAATAGCTATAGAGTGCTGGGTATATAATTTTACCACTTGTGGATGCATGGAGTCTTGTTGTAGATTTAAGCACAGAATATACATCGGAGATTGTTGCGCGAGGAATGGGCGGTGCTTCCCGATCTACGTAGGTCTTTGGCTTAGGTCTGGTAAAGGGTCATGTTCCGTACGGTTTAGGAAAGCTTGCGGTGCTCTGGGGTACGTGTACAGTTTGATAATAGGATTGGGGCCTTTTGGTACATTGGAAGGTAGTTTGAAAGATGCTGCGGTATAGTATATTAGTATATTTTATTTACAGTTATAAGAGTGAATAAGCATAGTGTAGTAGAGTCAGTAGAGTAGTAGAGTCTAGTGTATCATAATGCATTACAGCGTGTCAGTATCGTCTATCATGGTGTATTGCTTTGTACTATAATCTTTCACATTAATACAGTTACAATATCTCGCTTGCACCGTAACAGGTTACACCTCCAAACTCACATGTTATGACAGTCCCATGGTCAAACTCAGCACTAAACCTCCACACGGGCCACCGCGTCAACCAAGTCGTCGTCGTCATCGTCAACGCCCGCCAACCCATTCTCGAAAATCTCGCGTCCCGTCATCTTGCCGTTATGCATCGCCTCAAACCGTCTCTTGTCTTGAAGCTCCAACTGCATCTCGATGCGGAACTTGTCGCGCCACTCGGTGAAAGACGCTTTCGTCACCGCGGTGCCGTGGAACTTCTTCTGCTCTTCGGCCTCTCGCGCCAAAAGTTCCTGGTCGTACTGTTTCTGTGCATGGTCCACCTTGCTCTGGAACATCGCCTCGGCCTCGTCCTTGAGCAACGCCACCAACGCAAACACCGACGGCATGCCGAGGTTGAACTCGGCCTCCTCCGTGAGCCGCTCGAGCAAGAGCGCCACGTCCGGTTTGTCAAACTCAATGGTGTCGGCCAACGGCACAAACTTGCTGTCGTCGTCGTCATCGCTGTCGCTGTCAGACGCATCTCCTTCTTCCAGGATAGCCTTGATGTCGAGTCGCGGGATTTCCTCGGGGTACAACGGCGGGTACCCCACCGAAAGCACCACGGAGTGGTTTCTGTCGGAAGCGGTTTCTAGGGCCACCAGAATGGAGAACTGCGTGGGCGATGTGAGCTCGAGCTCGTCGGGGTAGATCGACTGAAGCACCTCTATTTCTTGGGCTTGTTCTTCGAGTGGGTCCATGGTGGGCAGGAACGAGACACGAGGAGTGAAGTGGTGGAGTGGTGAAGCAGATTCAGCCTGCGTAGGAGTGCCCCAGGGTACAGGCGCACCAGTGGTTGGGAGAAGAGATGCGGCCGGGACAAGAGATGCGGATGCGGTTGAAACGGGGGATTCGAAGCCGGAGCCGGAGCTGCGCAGCGGGACGGGGTCTGGCGGCAGTATCTGTTTCTGCGGCGGTGGTTTGCCCGGGGTTGTGGTGGAGGTGGTGATGGGACGTCCTGTGGATAGTGCACGTTCCATCACTCAAGAGTGGGCTGCGCGAACCAACCCAACCATTCCCCCTGGGCTATCGGACCACCAGAGACACACTGATTGATCGGACCCGGATCGAACCAACAAAAGACGTGGACCTGCGGCTCGACCTGATTGACCGCGCGTGCCCTTGACTTGTCCCAACACCGGATATACTCCCGATCACCACTCACGATCACCACTCACGATCACCACTCTACGCCAGATCTGCGCCAACGCTACCACAAGTCGCACAAGTCGCACAAGTCGCACAAGTCGCACAAGTCGCACAAGTCGCACAAGTCACACAAGTCGTGACGCTTGAAACATAACAGTCCTGCCTCTCACCTCCTAGCATCACGCCACACCCACTCCACATGAGCAGGCACTACTTCCCTCCCAACACCGTGATCAAAGACTTTGCATACGGCGAAAACCACCCGTTGCGGCTGGGTAACGTCCCGGCCGATATGAGCGACGACGACGACGAGCCGCGGCTTCCCGACACCTCCAGCGACGAAATCAACTGCCGCGCTGTGGCGCTCTTTGACTTTGTGCCCGAAAACGACAACGAGGTGCAGTTGGCCGAGGGCCAGGTCATCTGGATCCTGTACCGCCACGGCCAGGGCTGGCTTGTGGCCGAGGACCCCGAGCTGGGCGAAAACGGCCTCGTGCCCGAGGAGTACGTGGAGATTTTCTACGACGACGACGCCGACGACGTGGCCAAGCCGTTCATGCCCCAGATCCTCCTGCAGCTCGGTCGCGCCGACGACAGCGAATGGGAGGACCTAGATGACTCCGACGCGGTGCACGAACTACTGGCACAGTTGGAAACCACGGCCTTGGCCGCAGAAACGGCCTCCGCACCCTCCCAATAGCGCGGTGTCACTCGTGGCGACCCCCACGTGGGTGCCATTGCGTGGCCGTGCCGTTTGGGGCTCCCGGGGCGCATATTAGACCTGCCTACGGGGCATTTGTAAGTATAGGAATGGACGGTGGAGATCGAAGCGTGTAGCCTGGGGGTTGGATCGTTGCGAAGAAAACACCGATAGTTAGTCGCGGCATTGGGTGAGCCCTCTCCGATTATTGTCACTGTAGTTTGGTTGGGTTTGCCCTCTCCGATTCTTGTCACTGTTGTCTCTGGGTTTTCCGGGGTGGTGATGATGCTGCGTTCCTCTGCAGTACATACACCATCTTCACCTCTGCGAACACTAGCGCTTAGACACGTGATGGCTGCCATGGCGGAAGAACATTCACCGCCAGCGGAGGTTCGTGCGTGTGAGAATTCGCAGAACACTCTAGACATGGCGCCGGGGGGCCTGGCGTTGCATCTGGACCTGCGTGCGCATGGAGATGTGGATGGCGATCTGGACCTAAAGCCCGCGGCCCTGCGCTCTGGTTTGGCGGGCCGTTCGTCTCCCACCGGTCCGGTCCCACTCAGAGCTGATCATGTGACTCTGGGTGTGGATCTGGCGACTCTGGATGTGAATTTGGACCCGTCCTTAATTGACCCGGCGCTTGTCGACCCAACTCCAGAAGCTTCTATCAACCCTTCTATAAACGAGTCTCGTGCACCTGATGGCACTATTGACCCTCCCAATGCCCTGTTCAGTGAGCTGTCTATCGCTCTGTCCAGTGATCTGTCTACTGCTCTGTCCAGTGGGCTGTCTAGTGACTCTTCTGGTGATTTGTCCAGTGACCTGTCTGATCGCCTGTCTGGTGATCTGTCTGGTGATCTGTCTAGTGACCTGTCTAGTGACCTGTCTAGTGACCTGTCTAGTGACCTGTCTAGTGACCTGTCTAGTGACCTGTCTAGTGACCTGTCTAGTGACCTGTCGGTTGATCTGCCTAGTGATCCTTCCATTGATCTGCCTAGTGCTCCTTCCATTGATCCGCCTTTAGTCAAAACCCTAGATCCATCTCTTCTGACAGCCCCGTTACGAAAGAAGAGAATGCGCCCTGATACCGGCTACGTCAAAATGTACCAGGAGTACACTCGCACCTACTTCAGCGGTGACTACTTGGAAATCCACGCATTACTGAAGTCCCCGCTGAACCTCAAACCAAGCAAAATCACCACCTCCAGAGCGTATTATAAGGAGCCACAAGTACTCAAGGACTCAATAGATGCTAGTGATCCCTCCTCGACTAAACAATCCATTCAATTATCTTGGTTGCCTGGCTCGTGGTGGTCGGGTGAAGAAAAGGAATCTTTTTTTCGCTGCTTAGCAAGATATTCCATCCACCGGGTGGCAGACTGGTGCCACGACTTCCCGAGCAAATCCGAATATGAGATAGTACTGTACTATAACCTCTTGCAGCTGGAGCTTTCTCGTGTGAAGCGGACAAAACGCTTCAATCTCAGCTTTGAAGACTACATGAAAGAAGAGGAGGTGCCCCTTCTGGTTCCTCATACATACGAATCCGATGCTTATTTTCCCGGATCCTCCTACTCTGCTCTTCCAATTGCTTACGAACTGAATGAAGAATGGGTGAAGTATGAAGAGTCCCAAGCGGCTCTTTTGGCCTCAGAGGAAGACGTCCAATGCTTGAAAACAGAACGGGAGCACGAAAAGCGGATTACAGAGACAACAGAAACAGATTGGAAGAAATGCAAACAAAGTGATAAGTCCATATTCAATCTGCTGGAGGCAGCAGCCATCTCACGGGTGTTCAGAACGAGCGCTGATTTTGCTTGTGCCATGCACACAGCCCCAAAACAGTTAAATATTGATGTTTCTCTATTTATTGAAGAGTATGCCCGCCAAAAGCTCCGAGAGATCATTGGTACTCTAGTTGCACAAAAGACATGTGGAGATATTGGAAAACTTTCGACTGTGACTACGGAGGATATTTGGAAGACATGCCTAGCGTTGGAAATGTTCCTGACTCCAAAAATAAGTTCACCAAAAGACAGAAATAGGAAACTGTCACTATTTGGCGCCTATTGGAAGGGGATTTCAAGGTCCTTGAAGCTCAATGTCGATAGAAACCTTTTGGCTCGTTGTAACATCAAGCGCAGAAAAGGTCACGAGAAGTTAAACCCGGAGAAAATTCCTCATTATATTCACATTCTTGCTCAAGAACAAGAGGAAGAAGAATTTTCCTACGACCTGGAGAGCATGGATTTCACCGCCAGTGGCTTGGTTTTGGAGCCCAAAGAAAATGAATCATTGGAGCAGTGCGACATGAGTTTTGGTTTTGCCGAATCCGAAAAGGCGGCGAAAATGTCTTCTAAAAAAAGATCATTTAATGACGTTCTAGTGGAAGAAATGTGCCTTCAGCAAGAGACGTCGATGCTCAACATCCTTGATTCTAAAAGCGACTTGAAGCAATTTGAACGAGATATGAAGTTTTTTACGAAAGACCAGAAGCTACTTTTGACTCTGGCGGCCCCATCCTCAGATTTGGACGATCTGAGCAGCATTCGATTTTGGGGAGCTACAAACGTTGAAAAACTTTGTCCCGAAAACTTACGGGAAACATGGGATTATACGTACCCTCATTACCCAAAATAGACCCCGGCGGTTTCTCATCCTTGGCATCTTCCTTTCATGGAATTCACTTTATTGACTACATCATCTAAATAAGATTGTCAGTATGCGGATATGTAATATGTAAATGAGAGTATGAGATATAAAGCTATATAAGGTACTTTACCGTGAGATCATCTTGAGAAGACCAATAACCCCAATATCCTGGAAAATAAGGAAAATGGTACATGCCTTCAAAATAGATGTTTCATGGGAGCGGATATATCCACCCCAACCTGGCTTTTCATTACTAAGACTAACTGGACGGTAAAGCTCAGCATAATCCTTCACGTTATCTCCATTGATGACAACAATACCGTGAAGAATAAAACGGTGAATCAAGGCAAATTTCAAACAAAAGCACGCAATGTTGTTCAAGCAAACAAGAAACGGAGCATCTGCAAGAGGATACCCCAATTTAACGTACGCAAATGAGTTTGCCATGAATATGGGTAGCAAGTTGTTGTTCGTTTCCGCAAGAATAGATGGTTTCAAATTCGTGGAAACAAGCTCCTTTTCAGTTACTGTTTTCGAGAAATACTTTTCTGCAAGGGACATGGCCAATATCGCATAAGGGCAAACAATCTGACATTGCATGAATACCCGGAGGGTCTTGCTGTAGTCACTGGACACGAAGGCGAATTTCTGCGAAACAAAGAAGAGCAAGATTCCAATGTTTTGGAGAACAAAGAAGAGGGCTTCAAAAAGTTTGTTACTCTTCTGGACAAGTCCATCTTTGTCGTTGGAGGGAAACCTCGTAATGAAAACTAGGTTAACCACATTATGAATAAGGTGAAGATAATGCTCCTGTAATTTAAGGCCAAAATATTCGTAGCCCTCGGACGATCCCATGATCAGGCCAATGTTAAGAGCAGTTCCCAGAACTACTGCAATTATACTAAGGACCACCGGGTTACAGATTTTCGTGCAGAGTACACCATCTAAGATGTACGCAACTCGAGACAGTTGTGAGGATGTCAAATGTAAGGACGACATTGATTTCGGAAAATGAGATTGATATCCCTTGGATAATTGCCTGTGGTAATACAGAATTCAAAAAAAGGCTTGGGCAAGGCGATGCTAATGAATCCACAAAAACGTGGCTTTGTGGATGAGGAACGTGCAAAGAAATTTTCTTGGTGATTAGACCCACGTGGCTTGTGTTTGAGTGATGCTTCGTTCAAAACAGTCGAGACAGGTATGGAAAATAAGGTGTAAAAAAAGATCAGGGGCCTTATTCTTCGAAAAGAGGGAGTTCTCAAGGCGAAAAAGGAGTGTTGTTCCGCAAAAGTAAGGTTATAAATCGAGCCGGTCGAATCAGGGTGAGGAAAACTCGATCACCAGTATGCAAAAGCAGAAGTCACAGAGTCACAAAACTAGAAAGGATCCAAAGAAATGGAGGAATGTAGGACAACCAAGGAGGCAGAAAAATACACCAACTCTGGCGTGCACCGAGGGACCCACGCCCGTTTATGTATTATTGTAACCGTCGGTATTTTGGCCTTGCGACATTCTGCATGAAGTGCATATTTCGTAAATCCACATCAAATGCACGAAGCGTGGCCTGCCGACAATAACTCCCCGGGTAATACACAAGCCAGCATGCACCTTAAGTTCCTGATTTTAATATCACTGCAGGTGATGGGAAATTACAACTATTCCCAAATCTTGGGCCGCGATGTCTTGGGAAAAATAGGAACCCTGCGGAACAGCCCACTTGGATTACCCAGGAGAGCCACAGTTAGCCACTCAGGTTTAGTTATTGTTTAACGCGCTCACAGTTCGATTTGTCTTTAAGCGATAAAAGAATTACATCTATCAAGACGTTCGTCGGCGTATACTTGAATTTGATAAGTGGACTTAACCGATTGAGTGTATTCCACTACAATCCGTAAGATTTGTTGAGCATAACCGCGGTATTTTTTGCCGTGGGTTATAAATAGATCGGCGCGTCGTTATGAGCCAAATCATAAAAATAGCGCAGCAATTTTATAACGTTACCGCGACAATAGATTCCGAGCCATACAAATGTTCTTTGCGTATATATTTGACACTTGCATTGCCGGACGCTTAAGTTATGGGGTGAAATGATATGTATCGTGAAAATACCAGAAACGAATCCGCTATTCAAAGAGGGAATCCTAACTTGAAGTGCACTGCTCATGTATCTCATCCCTCTTTCCGATTTGGTTTTTTTCTTTCTTTTTTCGCTAATATGCCGTACCACTCAATTTCGTTTTCCCCAATGAAGGCTGAGCCCTCAAGTGAGAAATATCACATTCTAGGTACCCGTATGACCCAACCCCGCATTCTCTGCTTAGTTATCATCGCTTTTAACGGCCGTAAAAGGACATTGTGGTTATTTTAGGTTAGGTTGGACTGCATCAATTTTCCCGATTTGATCACGACTCGTGTGCTAGCCGCTGGCCTAGAACTATCTTTCTGTTTTCTCCTCCTGATTCTTTCCGTTTGCTGCAATCTGCATCACACCAATCGTGTGTAATTCAGGGTGAATACTTGAACTTTAGCAATCCAAACGCATACCTTTTATCACGCCAAGAATTCGGAGTGCATCACCAAAATGCATTTTCCCTCATGCTTTGCGAGTCATGTGCATTATACAATCCTTGTAGTAAACTTGGTGTGAAAAAAAAAACAGAAGGAGGACTACTAAAGAAGTTAATACCCTTGTATAAGGCTGTGACAGATAACCACGCAGTTTAGGTGCATATCGACCTAATGATAGCATCAACGTAATAATGGGAAGAGAAATGACACAAAATCTAGGACAGGGTTAGCAACCTTCCAAAATTGAGTATTTTACAATTATAAAGGAGCAACGAGGCTGTATGGGACGTTGTAACCCTCCCTTGTTCGTAATTATTATTTTTTCTTTTGATCCTTATCTTCTCCTGTTCCCGGCACTGTCCCTAAGCAAAAATAAAATCTTCACAAGCACACGTTGGAAAAAGGAGATAAAACCGTGATTACGAACAACCTTTGACACAACAAATGCCATGATTGTTCTTCTATTGGCGAAGTGACTATTTTTATCAAGAGTAGAGGCATTTTGCGACACCGCTCGCGCTTAGTGCTTTCTCGCCCCATGTAAACACCCGTACCCCCAGATGCCTGATGTTTACCTTTTGCTAATGCTAAACCTACTTGACACAACCAGACGATGAGTACTTCACACAAATCTGTCCGTGACGATATATCTCGGATCCGCAAAATACGACATGATTCTCTTTCTCCCCAAAAAAAACTTCGAATTGTTGAGCGCTACAGTATGACCGGATCTGACAGGCAAACGCACACCCCGGCGGCCTATTTTGATCTAACCTCAGCGATCCGGCGAATCAAAGACCTTGAACAGACCACCAAGGAGTCTACTGAGAAGCTTGATGCATTAAATAAACATATCATGGTTTTCAAAACGTCGATTTCTAATCGGGAGTTGGATAATTGCAAGCTCGAAGATGACATTGTCAACCTAGATCAGGAGCTCAAGCATTCGCTGAATGATCTTGAAAAGCTCCATGAATTTGAGCTGGACTCATTCCATTCTCTTCAAAAGATGCACGAGCTCCGAATGAAAGAACTCAATGTTCTGCACGAGGAAAGATTAATGAAATTAAAGGAAGAGACGTCGGACATTGTCAAGGCTGCCATAGAAAAGGCGAAACGGGACGCACTTCTGAAGAAGGAAACCCTCGAGACCGAGATTGGCTGTTTGAGTACTCAGATAAAAGGTCACATTACTGAAATGAACAGAAATCTTATCAAGCTCAAGGAGAACCATCATAAAAAGCTAATTGAATTACATTCTAATATGGATGAAATTGTTTCAGAGCTTCGCCAAGATACGAAAGAAATTAAAAATGCCATATCGGCCAAAATGGAAGAGGTTGAAACCATGAAGAGCCGCTCGACCGTCGACAGCGAAGCCCGCATATCTGCCTTAAATCAAGAATTAGCAGAACTAAACAGCCGATTTGGGCTTGAAAATGCAGATGTGCTTGAGTTAAAGTCTGAATTGTCCTCCTCTCGCCTCAAATTCGAAGAAATCCAATCGTCATTTAGATCGAAACTTCAAGTGATCGAGGATTATCGATCTGAAGCGTCAAGGTTACATAGCATGTTTTCATCCTTGGAAGACGATAGACGGATTTTGCATAACAAACTACAACAACTTAAAGGAAATATCCGAGTGTTTTGCAGAGTGAAGCCAGCATTTAATACCAATGACGAACAATCGTCATTCGGGATATCTAATGAAAAGATTAATGAAAATGGGAAAGAAGTTCTCACTATTTCATGTGATAATCTTCTGAAAAACAATACCCACTCATTCCGTCCGAATTCAAAGACAAATATCTACGATTTCGAATTCGATAAGCTTTTTGGACAAGACAAATCAAATAAAGATATTTTCCCCGAGATTTCACAGCTTGTCCAATCGTCACTTGATGGTTTTAATGTATCTGTCTTTGCGTATGGACAGACAGGGTCGGGAAAGACTTGGACTATGTCCCATGAAGATGATGGAATGATTCCCCTTTCATTCCGAAAAATATTTGCAGATATTTCCAGCTTAAAATCCCAGGGCTGGCAGTACGATGTTGAAGGACAGTTTATTGAAATCTACAACGAGCACATATTTGACTTACTTGCTAATTCGGGTGAATCTCTCAAGTGTGAGATCAAACACGACGATGAGCTACAACGTACAACGATTTCAAATGTGACGATTGCCAAGATGACTTCAGCGAAAGAAGCTCTCGAGTACCTCGATGATGCAATTAAAAAACGATCCACAGCAAGCACAATGGCTAATGAACGCTCTTCGAGATCGCATTTAGTGTTCATGCTCAGAATAACGGGCACACATGAAGAACTGGGAAAAGTGAGTGCTGGCACTCTAAATCTCATAGATTTGGCGGGTTCTGAAAGGCTTCGGAATTCCCAGGCGAAAGGGGACCGCCTTAAGGAAACTCAAGCGATTAATAAGTCCCTTTCTTGTCTCGGAGATGTGATTTATGGATTATCTCGACAAGCACCGCAACACATCCCATACAGAAATTCCAAATTAACCTACCTTCTTAAGTATAGTTTAGGCGGACAGTCGAAGACATTGATGTTCGTCAACATTTCTCCCTCAAAGGCAAACTTAAGTGAAACGATCAATTCGCTTCGCTTTGCAACGAAGGTCAACGGGACGAAGTTGCAGTAATCGTGCTGCTTTGTATTGGGTATGTACATGTGTTATAAATAAATTAATCGGTTTTAGGCAGGACAAGGAGGTTCTTCTCGGGCATGTACAGCGAGGCAGGTTTGAGTAAGCCGGAACTTGACAATTCAGTCCACATCTCTTTATGATTGTTTTTCGCCCATTCAGCGATTTCGCCTTGGCTGACAGGATCGAGACAATAATTGTACATGGCCAACAATATATCAGGCGAAAACTCAAGGTTATAATCATCGATTTCCTCAATCAATTTGACTGCATCATCCACGAACCCATGATATGCATGGGCAATCACATATTGTTTGTAAATGTCATGGTTTGGAAACACCCCAAACTGAGATAAACTGTTCCAAAATTTCTTGACATATAACATATCGCTATATGTGTATGTCTTGATCATTATCTGGATTGTTTCTTCATTGATCCCACCACTTGCCTTCGAGTCGGAAGAAATAGCAAGAAACAAGTCGCGTACTTTGCCCACATTTTGTAAATTGGAGTAGGCATTTAAAACGGAATTCTGTAAAGATATATCTTGCCGCTCAATATCGGTATCCATCTTCAAGTACTCATGAATCTCAACAACACCATCCTCGTAAAGCCTGTCTCCAAAAGTGCGAAGCAAGTACATGTACATATCGCGCAGGGGAGGAAGATTCACGTGTTGAGAACCGTGTATCTCATTAAGCATCTTGATTTGACGGAAAATAACCAATGCCGCATTCAACCTGTCAACATTACAGAAGAATTCCAACGCTGGTAGATACGTCTCAAATGGAACATGGAAGTATTTGTGCAACTCGCCATAGAGCACCCAATTTGTCTCGTGTGTTTCTTCCCCATTGTATGTAATCACAAACTTATGTAGTAAGTCAAATAACTCTCTGTAAGGACGATAGCAAGAAGGAGAAAGAGGCAATTTCTGGGTGGATAGTTTTTCAATGGTGGGAAGTTCGCGCTTGAGCATCTCAATGGTATCTCCCACGCATTCCTCTGCTAACATTTTAGCTGCTAAGCACGTAAGAGCCTCGACCCGAACCTGGGAGGTCATATGCTGTTTAATATCCCGAAATTTTGGAAAAATGTCGTTGATTTGTCCTTGTTGTTTGCACACCGAAACGATCAACCTGTTTAAAGTGAAAGTGATCCGAGGGTCTTCCTGAAGATTCCAATGGATCGACGTCACTCTCAAACTTTGTTGGAACAAACTGTAAGCCAAATTGTCATCTTTTTTATCTATGGCTTTATCGATAGCATACTTAAATGACAAAGCAGGACGTTCGCAGTCGTGACTCAATCTGAAATCTTCGCAAATCAAAGTGATAAATTCATCATCTGGACGAGCATCGTCCCCACATAAATACATTTGTATCGCGTCAGTGAGAGCGTCCGAAGAATCCAATTCTTCATTTGAAAAGTTAGCGTAAAGAGTTTGAGCTTTCGCAAGCAACTCACTTCCCGATGCAGTGTGTCGAGAGACAATTCTTGAAAAAGATGCTTTCCAGCGCAAATTAGCGGAATATTTGGTATCGCTGTTAATTATATGTTCACTGACAGTGGTAGCCAAACTCTCGAAGAAGTTATACTTCGCCGTTTCAACCAATAGCGTCTCAGCAAAGGATTCATCGATAGTGGCGAGAGATGACAAAGCAGAGTCTAAATCTTGCACCGTTTCTGATGTACTATTTATACTGTCCAAGATCAGCTCGCATTTTTTGATATCTGTCTCATTGGAGAGCACTGAGTTCAAATCAGATTTGAGCTTGAGTAGCCTCAACTTCATGGCTAAGCCAACATTGTTAAGACAGCTGGAAATAAGATCATTTGCATATGCCTGTAATCTATACAAGCTCCTGTTCAAATCTCTGTACTCGTGAATTTCTGGGAGTGAGTAGTCGAACAAAGATTCAACGTAACGAATAAAACTGGCCACCAAATCGTCGTTGATAAGCGCTTTGGTCAGCTCTCTATATCCAGCAGCCACCGTGAATTCCTCAAAGGTTGAAAGATTCAACTTCTTATTCTCTTCAAGAATAGCAAATAAAACTTTCGTGAAGTCCTCACTTATGTTCGAGCCCTTATTCTTGAGAACATACGAAAGAACCAACAGGAAGTCTGAGAAATCGAGCCTTTCTCCGAGCTCGATAACATGTACTAAAATCGGTGTAGACACCTGTTTTTCAGACGCTACAAACTCCTGGATCATTCGAAGCATAAACTCTGGAATTTTTATCGAAACGGAGCTTTTGAGCGCTTTGGCTGCCATTTCGAAGAGATGTTCGCTCTGTGGAAGGCTCATTACTTCTATCATGTCACATTTTTTTGCACGTTGTAACTGAAGAAGGACATTATTAACCACGGACATCGCCTCCTTGTCGAAGGTTGCAGGCGTGAGGTCTTCCATTAAGGACGATATTTTCGTTAGCAAAATCTTTTCTCTGAGATTTTGTGGGATCTCTGTTGTCTTTAAGTAATGTTTCAAGTCGTTGATAACTTTGGAGAGGCCATGTTCGTCATTGTCTTCGATAAATTCCACTTTGGCATTGCTTTTCTTGAAACGCTTTTTAGGAGTCACCCAATTGAAGCGTCGCAGTACAACTGCCGAACCAATAAACGCACTCAGTACATTATATTGCGGCGTTCTGCAATATGCTATTCGGGTAGTTCTAACCCAAGGAAGTCTTAGCATCTGAGTTAAAGCGTAATCCTAGGTTGGTTCGCGATGCGCATCCACTTGGGCGAATATATGCCTGAGTACCGTACAAAGTTAGTAACGCCGTTATATTTACAAAGGAGAGCGAATATTCTAAAAGGGAAAAAATACGACTAAGATATGAATATCGGACAAGCTTATTCGCCTTCCTCATATTCAGGCAAGTGTTTCTGAAGCCTTTTGATGGCCCAGTTCTTGCCAACAAATTCCACATCGGGGTCACTCGCACCTTCTGACTGGGTGTAGTCCTTCCAATACGCTGGCAGTTTGAATTTGGGGTCTTCCGGTCTGAAAGTTCCTAAGCTCTCTCTCAATTTAAGCACACTCTCTCTAAGCTCGCCTGCGAGTTCCGAGCGAAGGGATTGTGCTGCAGTTCCATATTTCAATTCCTCCGATAAATCCGTCGGGTTGGCTGGATCAGTATACTTATCACACAACGTTCTCCATTTCAGTCTGTATTCCTCAATTTTCTCATCTGGGAAAGGGTCTCCGAATGAAACATTAATCTCTGCCCCCAAATTTTGAGGAAGCCATCTCTGGATTCCGTTGTCCGTGGTATCTTCAGGTGCAATCTTTTCAAACCCATGGGAAAAGATTGGGACCACCACAGGCGCTCTGGTACTTTCCAAAATGAGACGTGCTACACCCCATTTAAAGTATCTCATGGAGTTTTGGTTGGGTTCTTGAAGTTGTAACACAAATCCTTCAGGGAAAACGTGAAACCAAGATGTCTTAGTGCGGATAAACGGAGACTTGGACATGAGAATGCTAGTAGATTCGGGGCTTGGTTTTACTGCTTTTGCAATTTCAGAAACTCTCTCGGGGGAGGGAGCAATCGAGTTTATTTCTTGGATGAGAGAAGGTTTCTCCTCATTTTTGACCCATGGGCTGAACTCAAGAAGCATCGTATCGTCCGGACTGAGAATTCTTATGGCGGCATCAAGAGATCCTTGGAAAGGTCCCACGCCAAATCTTTTCGTCCCCAAGATCTTCCCCAAGTTGAAAAACCAGGATAACGTAGGAGTAGAGAAACACACGTTGTGGGCCCCAAACCCCCAGCGAATGGTATCGATGTCGGTGTGGAATCTGAAGGGCAAAAGCGAGTAAAATCCAGGATCGTCAACCACTGACATGTGGTTCATGACTGTTAATAACGATCTTTTCTCCTCTCGAGCTTTAGCAAGGGCTGCATCAAGCTTTTCTATGTGGTGGAGCTGAGGTTTATACAATAGATTAATAAGAAGTTTTGACAGGAGAACCATGCCCAAACAGGTCGCATGAGAAGCGTAGTTCCAGAATGTGGATGTCCTTGGATATTCCGAAAGGAAATCCTCGCCTCGTTTCAAAACATCCGGGTATGACATGTATGGTGGCACTGAAAAGGAACAGTCTAGATGGCCATTAAAAGGTCTTGCATTTTAAATGTTGAGATTTTGCCCTTTTTTTTTCGCACCCAATGAGATTAGTCTGGGGCGAAACGTGGAGAACTTTGGCATTCCTTTGAAAATTCACCCGTAGAAAGAAAGATGGTATTGAATGCCAATCTTTGATCTTCCTCGTACATCAACTTACTAATTGAGTATTTTTCAAATATTTCATGGTGTTTTAAGGTGAGTTTGTCTGGGGTTATGTCCGTGCTAGTGGAGTTCTCTTGTATCCACAAATAGGTGCTCTCAGGTGCTTTCGGAATGAAACTGGTGAAGTCATAGGGCAGAATTATTGGCATAGGTCCCGTTAAGTTATTTCTCCAAATTTGTGATCCGAAGGAGTCTTCCATTCGGCTAAGGTCTATAATATATTCGTCGTACCCGGTATTTCGCTTTAGTAGAACCTGCTTCAACCGCATTTTGAACTTTATCCTGTCAATACACAAAGGTAGATCAGAGAATAACTCTTGAGGACCGAGATCTACCGCCCTCCTATAGACAAAAGAGTTCTGGTCTAATATCCGGCTTCGAAAGCGACTAGCAAATTCGGAATTGACATCTTCCTCCGATGCTACGTTATGAGAATATGCGCTCGTCATTATGAGCAGAAAATAATATAGAACCACAAACACCCCGGAATACCGCGAAACGAGTTTTTGTGAGTACTTCAATGGGAATAAAAATTGATCTCGATCCTGATTCTGATTCCCATGGCGATTCGGAATTATTAAATAGGAACCATGACCCCTTTAGTTACAAGGCTAAGGTAGTGGAAAAACGCCAACTCCAGCTTGTGCAGAGGGTGCATTCGTATTGCGGTGGTAATCCTTGTGCTTCAAAGTGCCCAGTAATGGTGCAACTTATTCTACGAGCAAGATTTAAATTTACCGACTTACAGATAATGAAGATTCTTGGTTTAAATCCACTAAGCGCTACCCATTTGCAATTGTACAACCTGATTATAAGTTTGGTTATTTATACCGCCGGTCAACTAAAAGAGAATATATCCGCCGCTTCCCTTCTGGAATTTCCTCTCACTGATTTGCATGATATATGCTACAGAATTGCCGACTGCTTTGATTCATTGTTTTTCATTCCAATTAGCGCAAAGTCTGAGAACTTTGCCTTCAGAACATCGTTTATTTGGAATGATCGTTTTAATGGCCTATGGCCTATTGTTTATTTATTGGTTCGTGAGTTTAATACATAAGATGGGGATCATTGAGTATTTGGAGACGTATATTGTAACTTCTCATGCAATCAACAACAATTTGCAATTAGTCTTTGAATGCTCAAAACTGCAAACAGCGAGATATAGAAACAGAGGAGACAAATAACGAACACAAGATCAGGAAACCATCAAAATACCTTGCCAACTTCTAGATGTTGCGCAATCCGTCCATGAACTGCTCAATGGAAAGACTGCGAACTGCGAATATGGTTGCTTCTTGCACCAAGCTAGTGCAAGCGATAACACATTTATCAGAAATCTTTCGAAGAAACTGTCTCTAAAATAAAACTAGATAGAAAAATCCTCCTTAGAGGCACATATAATTCAATATAGTCTTATTCGGAGAAATTGGCCGCTCAGAGGCGATGGTAGATGCTAGTTAAGACGGATGGTGATGGTTTTCCTGCAGGGTCCGCTCATCTCTTCGCACCAAGATAATTTTTCCAACTTTTAACTCATCTGTCCTTCACTAAGATCACAAATATGGCTAGAATTAAAAAGAAGGGAAAGACTGGAGCTGCCAAGAACTTCATCACCAGAACACAAGCAATTAAGAAGTTGCAAGTGTCCTTGGCTGACTTCCGTCGTCTCTGTATCTTCAAGGGAATTTATCCAAGAGAGCCAAGAAACAAGAAGAAGGCTAACAAGGGTTCTACTGCCCCCACAACTTTCTACTATGCTAAAGACATTCAATACTTGTTGCATGAGCCCGTGTTGGCCAAGTTCAGAGAGCAAAAGACCTTCTACAAAAAGTTGCAGAAGTTGTTATCCAGAAAGGAACTCAATGATGCGGAAAAGTTGGAGAAAAACAGACCAAAGTACACTTTGGACCACGTTGTAAGAGAAAGATACCCATCTTTCTTGGATGCGTTGAGAGACCTTGACGATCCATTGAACATGTTGTTCTTGTTTGCCAACTTGCCAGCCACCAACAGTGTCAGCCACAGAGTCACCAAAGAAGCTGCTAAGTTGACTAACCAATGGCTTGCGTACGTTGCCAAGGAGAGATTGATCAAGAAGGTGTTCGTTTCTATCAAGGGTGTCTACTACGAAGCCACTGTGAAGGGCCAAGAAGTGAGATGGTTGGTTCCTTTCAAGTTCCCTGCCAACATTCCTTCTGACATTGATTTCAGAATCATGTTGACCTTTTTGGAGTTCTACTCGACTTTATTGCACTTCACTTTGTTTAAGTTGTACTCTGATTCTGACTTGGTCTACCCACCTCCTATTGACACCGAAAAGTTGAGAGGTGTTGGTGGTTTGTCTTCCTATGTGTTGAAGACCAAGGACCAAGGTGTCGGCTCTTTGCTTCCCGCTGAGAAGAAGGAGGAGACCCAAGTGTCTTCTTCCGAGCCAGGTGCCCAATTGTCTGCCCAAGAAATCAAAAACGCTATTGCGGCTGATGCTAAGGAGGACAACCAGGCCGACGAGCCAGTCGAGAACGTCGAAACGGTTGAATTGGATCAGTTCGAGTCCACTACCAAGACCGCCGGCGACTTGTTGTCTCAACCTTCTAAATTCTCTTCCCCAACCTCCACGTTGTTTTCTAAATTCACTTTCTTTGTTGGTCGTGAGGTCGCATTGGACATTATGGAACTCTGTGTTTTGTCCGCTGGTGGTGTTGTTGTTTCCGAGATCGCCTTGGACGAGTTGAAGGTCAACCTGCCTGCTGCATACGCCAAGTTGGATTTGTCTACCATCACTCACCAGATTGTTGACAGACCTAAGGTTGTTAACAAGGTTGCTGGCCGCACGTATGTTCAACCCCAATGGATTTTCGACTCCATCAACAAGAGCGAGTTGCTTCCAGTTGGTCAATACGCCCCTGGTGAGACTTTGCCTCCACACTTGTCCCCATGGGGAGATGGAGGTAACTACAACCCAGAAGCCGCTCCTGTTGAGAACGAGAACGAGTCCGAGTCCAGCGAGGATGAGGATGAGATTGAGGGTGAAGAGCTTCCGGATGAAGATGATGAGGAGGAAGACGAGAACCTCAAACAGCAAAAGGAGTTAGAGTTGGAGGCTGCCGGTGTCCAATATTCTGAAGCCAAGGAAGAACAACCAAAGAAGAAGGCCAAGAAGAGTAAGAAGACTGCTGAAGAGGAAGAAAAGGAGTTGAAGAAGATTATGATGACCAACAAACAGAAGAAGTTGTACAACAAGATGCAATACGGTATTGAGAAGAAGGAAAGCCGGGTGGATACCTTGGCTAAGAAGAGAAAGCAAGTGGAGAATACAAAGAAGCAATTGGATGCTTTGAACAAGAAATAGAACTCACGGAACCCATTTCCCTAGCATGTATACTTAGGTAAGCGATTTTTCAACGTTTAATAAAATATGATTACTCATTAGGCAAAGATTTCCCACAGTAGAGCCGCGAACTTTGGGAATTGGTGCTGGGTGTGCATGCGCCCAACCCTATTCTCACTCCCAGCTCCACTTCAAACCGCTTTAAACCGCGTGCTATCGGACTGTCCGCACATATGGCCCAGATCACCCCTATAAAGGGGTTCACTAATACCCCGGTGACAAAATCGCTATGTGTCTTGTCTACTATTCTTGCATTGCTCGTTCTGATAATGCAGTGGAAGCCTTATATCGTTCTTGCGATTGATCCTTTTATCGTGGAATATGGCCAATACTGGAGGATTTTGACGTTCCAGTTGGCGGTTCGGAATGAATCGGATTACATGCTTGTGATCGTACTCTTCTTCCACTTCAAGACCTTAGAGCGTTTGTTTGGCTCCAAGAAATACCTCTCCGTGATCGCTTTGTTCGCATTGTACAACGCTATCCTCACATTCCTCGTGCTTTGCGTTGGCCAGCTACTAATCATTGGCGCCTATAGTGTCTTCAATTGGATGATTTGGCGGAAACCATTGGATGTTGTCTATTTCGACACCATATTCAATACCGCCTGTTCTGGTCCCATGGGAATTGTGTCGCTGTTGAGCATGTGCTATGGGAAATATATTCCCACATCCTACTACTTCAAAATTTTCTTACGCAAACCAACCGGCGGGGAAAACGAGGACGAAAACAACATTTCTGATAGCGAATCAACCGCCCTTACTTTGTCCGATAGCTTCCAGATTCACGCTCTATTCGCCCTTCTAGTGTTCAACAATGGTTTTGCCTCATTCTTACCTTGCGTTGTGGGATCAATCATTGGAAAACTATACACCCAGGACCTTTTGGCTGGATCCAAAAACTGGGCTATTCCTAGGCCCTTATTCCGTCTCTTTGTCAACCCCCAAAAGTTCCATCAGAATTGGTCGAGAACCATCGGTCGCTGGAACGGATATCAAACTGTTTCTCAGACTGTTGACGAATCCCCTCAGCCGGACACTACATCTGAAAATAGAACACCGACAGAAGAAGACGAAACAGAAGAAGCGATTGATGATATCAATGTTCGCAATCCCCAAGAGCGTTCTGCGACCCCAGCAAGACCGTTGGGCAGACAATTCTTGGATATTTTCCGTGCATAGACGATCTTGCACCATAATACTAATACAGAAATTAGATCCACACTTTTTGCATTAATCGCTACTCTATATCTTCAAGTTCTTGCTGCCTTCTTCGAGGGCGCGCATTTTCTTTCTTCTTTCCACATCCCAGTTGTATAATCTCGCGGTGTTCACCTCCATTGTGGTAATGTTTTCACGTAAGAATTCTAGATCCTCCTTGACCGAAATTAGCTCTTTACGGTTATTTTCCAATCTGGTGTTTAAAAGTTCCACTGCCTCGTCGAGTGGATATTCCAACATCACTTCAGCCCCCAACCACAAAAACACGGAATTCAAGTTCTCGGTGTCAACTGTTGCCTTGGTATATAATGTACTGTCCAATTCGTAGTTGACTTCTATAAGTTGGTCTTCATTTTCGTCCTCGGCTGCCTTTTTCTCTCTCAAGAGAGTGATCACCGCCAAGTTCTTCTCGATATCTGGAATTTTGATGTTCAAGTCGCCAAGCTGTTGCTTCTTTGACAACTCCATATACTTGTACTGCTGTAATCTGTCTTGAAAGGCGTTTAATGTGCTCTCAAATTCGGTTTCTGGGTTTTTGATGATGCTTTCCACTTTCTCAATGAAGGGCGCCTCTGGAATTCCCCTAGGGTTGGTATTCTTGGGTCTAAAGGGTTAGTGTCAATTTCAAGTCGATATATGACTCAGGAACGGAATCTTGGTACATACTTAAGGAATTCGGCCATTGTGAATAAATGAGGGAAATCTGTAGTTGAGAACGGAAAATGTCCAAGTTGGTGCCTTAACATATGCACACTATCGGTGCGCACGTCTACATGGTGATCTTTGGCTACAGTAAAGAAAAAAAGAAACATATAACACCATACTAATAATACAATAGAAAGAGAAAAGTAAAGACCGGCAAAAATATTCTCCTTTTACCATATCTAGACCCCTACCCTCAAAATATTCTGTCTTTGGTGGCGGAACCGAATTACTTCATGTCTTTCCATAATGTGCAATGCCTTGTCCAATGCTTCAGCTGGAGCTTTTCCTGAATCCACAATCTCTCTTCGGAGTGTCTTGTAAGCAGTAGACCATCCAATAGGCAAACGGCGTCTCAACTCGTGTTCCACAAGTTTAATTTGCTCCGCAAATTTACCCGTAGCCATCAATGAGCCGCTTTGCACACCTTGATCAACCGCATTCATTGTAGATGCAGTAAACAACCGAATTGCCTCATCCACATGGTCCACAGAGGCCACAGGCAGCAAAGTAAGTTTAGCTAAGGACTCAGTAATACGAATAATGGCCTCAAGTTGACGAATGGTGATGGGAATCAGCGATCTCTCGTTCATATCCGCCTCGTTGACCTGCAATCTTCTTCTAATAGCCACAAAGTGAGATGATAACTTCTCAGAAGCTTCAGGGCTCAATCTCGGGGCACACTTAGCTTTGGCATACTGGATATATCTCTTCATGGTGTCAATAGAAATCTCACCCTCTTGTTCTTCGTTATCACCAGTGTTTCCTGTGTGAATGTTCATAACGTGTTGAGCAATCAGTCTGTCTCTCGCCTCATTATGGTCATCTTTCACGATGAAAATCATATCAAAACGGGAAAGAATGGTGGTTTGGAAATCAATATTCTCGCCTGGACTCTTCAAGTCATCGTAACGACCAAAAATTGGATTAGCAGCTGCAAGAACAGAAGTTCTGGAGTTGAGAACAGTCGTGATACCAGCCTTTGCAATGGAAATAGTTTGTTGCTCCATTGCTTCGTGGATCGCCACACGATCCTCGTCTCTCATCTTATCGAACTCATCGATACAGACGACACCACCATCCGCTAAAACCATAGCACCGCCTTCCAAATAGAAATCTCTTGTCTGACTGTCTCTTTGAACTGACGCGGTCAAACCAGCGGCAGAAGAACCCTTACCAGACGTGTAAACAGAAATGGGCGAAACCTTTTCAACAAACTTTAATAATTGAGATTTGGCAGTACCAGGGTCACCGAGCAAAAGCACGTTGATGTCACCACGTAACCTCATTCCGTCAGGTAAGATTTTCTTCGAGCCACTCATCAAAAGACAGGTAATGGCTTTCTTGATATCTTCATTACCATAAATAGAAGGTGCAATGGACTTTGAAAACACTTCATACAAGTTGGGAATCCGTGACATTCTCAAGAACTCCTCTTCCTCTTCTTCAGAGAAGGAGAGGCCCTGAGCCGCAGTGTCAACCTCGGTCTGAATACCCAAAACCCTGAGATATGGATTTCTAATAGCAACCGTATTCACAGCAGCAGTAGTTCTTTGCTTAGCTTGGTAAATCAGGTAGGTTCCTACTAAGGTGACTCTCGTTCCAGGAACAACTTGATTAGTAAGATACCGGTCAACTTGAACCAAAATATGACGAGGCATTTCACCAACAGGAACGGCATCGGGGGATTCTTGTAACTTCAAAACTTGCTGATCGATGAAAGTGGATTTGTCATGTACAACAACATATGGCTCTGGCGGACATTTCTGCTGCGAGTGAACTTCATCGTGGTTGTGAGTGGCTAAACACTTGCTAGGCAAGTTCAATGAACCAAACCCAGAAGAAATTTTCATTTTCATAGTGTGTTTGCAATTACGACAAATCAACAGTACTTGTGTCGCTCTGGAGGAGAGAACGGAAGCAGAAATAATGATACCGCTAACTCTGACAATCTTGGAGATATGTTCCGAATCCAAGTTTCTGATCGAAACAGTGCTGGACTTGGAGTACAAAATCAACTGACAGATCGGAAAATCTCTGGGAACGTCTTCGTTCGAGAGGTAGGCGATTCTTTTCGCGATGTCGGTAATGGCGTTTTCGAACAACGGAACCATTTCGCCGGGCTCATCAGACAATTTCTTGTTAAGTTCTTCATTGAATCCAATCAAATGCTCGGAGTTGACCTTGAGAAAGTAGTTTTTAATCAACAAGTTCTCTCTCAATTGATCTCTGTAGATAAATTGGTTGTTCAAACGAAACTCCAAAATGAACGACCGGAAAGCCTTGGTGATTTCATTGAAGGAAGAATCCTGTGGTTCTTCACCGGGCAAAACCTGCGCACTAAAAACCTCTGATCTCTCGTACGACATGGCTGTGTAAGTGGATAGGGAGGCAGAAGAGTTAAAGGGAAATGAAGATTTTCGCAGGGCCAATTAATAGCCCTAATCGAGTAAAATAAGTGGACGCGTATGCTGCTGTGCAGGTCCTGATCTCAGACACAGGAGCCATCCACCTTATTAGCGGTTGCTTGAGGTGTATGGTCCAAGTGGGCGCCTTTGAAAGAGTGCCAATGGTCTAAAAAAATAATTCGGTGGTAATATTTAGCTCAATCTCTCTTCAAACCATTAATCACCGTTCAGAACTCAATTTCTTTGTGGTTCCACATGGAAGATGCCAGTGCACATCCGTACCTCAGACGCCTCGGTTTTCGTACTAGGGTTGCACCACAATGTTCTTCTTCAGGTGGAATGCCCTAACTAAACGAGCTGTCCCTCTTGTTACGGACTTATGGCAATTACAGAAGCCATTCCACTCCAGCGTTGTTGCTCCTGGAATCCCAAAAAAGAACAAATTGCCTCCTCGTCCGCTATGGCTCATAAAGGACGAAGAGATTGAAGAAGACTTTCTAAAAGGTGGTCGGGGCCCAGGTGGTCAGAAGATCAATAAAAGCAATAGTAAAGTACAGCTTACTCATAAACCGACGGGAATCGTGGTAACGTGCCAATATTCTCGATCTCAAGAACAGAACCGGAAGAAAGCGCGGGAGATTTTGGCATTGAAGTTGGAAGAGCTACAAGACCCAGAGAACTGCCGGAATGCGGTCATTAACAAACGTAAAATGATGGTCAAGCAAAGCAAAGCGAAAAAGTCCAAGAAGAAATACTCCCAAATTGACGAGGAGAGAGAAGCACAGAAGGTGAAAGAGCTACAAGAGTTGTCACAATTGATTGACTTGGACGCCGAGTTTGATCAGTTTCGAGATCAAAAATAGTGAGTTAAATGCTGTCCGTTTTGTGGGTGAGGATTTTTCTCTCCAATTCTAGTTGGATTGGTGTGAGCAAAAAATGTATTTTAGTGTCCCAAATTTCGCAGCCGCCGAAACCTCGTTCATGAATCCTTTTGATGGCGTCATCATAGCTTCGGAGGTGATATTCTTCACCATCATAGTATTTTTACTCTTAGTTATGACCTGTATATTCTATTATGGTATCATGATTCCGGAGGGCGAAGATGATTACCATTTGGGCCACCCAAATGACAATGCTAGTGACACTCTGCCCAATGCATGCGACAAAATGACAATTTTTCCTCCGAAATGCAAAGAGCTTTCCGACTTTGAGTTAGAAACTGATGGTTTGATAACAGAAACTGACTCCTCAATTGGTGACGAAAGCTCATGTCTTGCCTTTGTGAAGAAGTTGAGCGCAGAAAGCTTGTTCATACCCGATCCTATAACCCAGTCCGAGAGAAGGTACTTGAAGTCGCAACTTACCAACTTTTGCAAAACTTTGGTTCTTCAGGCAATGATAGAGAATTCCGTCAATCCGATTGGGAGCACCGTCACTTGTGTTAAAGATGTAAATTCGCCGGAAAAAATAACGATCGGAAGTATTGTGGTGGTGAAGACCCAGTTTGACCCTCCAAATAGTTCTCATGTGTTAGTACCGGGTGATTTATTGCAAGTATTGCGGTTCTATATCAGATCCTTCAACGATAATATAGAGCATGATAAAGCTGATCCCACACAAGACTTGTTTGTTTGGTGTACCGGAATTCTCTTGAGATCATATATGTTACAAACGGAGCAGACCATGTGTTTTAAATCTCGACAAATGTCAACGAGTGGACTGACCCTCTTGAGAGATATTCCTCTAAATTTGGTTTCTGTTGAGGCGGATATTCTGGAAATGATGACCAGAACGGGTTCATGCGTTTGAAACCAATTCCCTAATTCTAATATTCAAGAAACCACACACCTATTTGGCTTTATAACTTTTCCAGTCATCCAACGCTTTGATGGCGCCTTGCCAATTATCATACAAAATTTTATTCTCTTCTTTGAGCTTCTTCAACAACTCGCCGCTATCCCCACTCTTGAAATTCTGGCCAGATGTCTCTAAACTCGATGCGCTCAAATCTATCAACCCTGAGATATAATGGTAGTTTTTGTAAACATTGGATAGAAGTGGTCGCGAGGTGAATTCAAACGGATCTATTTCGGTTGAGGTCTCTTTCAAAATGCGATTGAGATCTATTTCTTCCGACGGGTTCAGAAGGGAGGAAGATTTAAGGTTTTTATAATTCAGGATCGATAACTGAGAGTTGAACCGGGAGAAGTAGCCGTTTAGCTCATTGATGAAGTTCGAAAACTTGCTGTTCTCTTTCATGAGATTTTCGATGAGCTCCGAGAGCTGAGTGGCTATACCATCGTATTCCTGGTTTATAATTGGGGTCAAAGATCCCTCTTGCGTTCCTAAATCTGGAGCAACATTGTCTATAATTGGCATGTTATAGTAAACAACGTTGGGATTGGCATCCCCATTGGAAGGCTTGGGGACAATATTTTTGCTGCTGCTCATTGGCCTGCCGTAGCTTATTGTATTTGATAAGTTACGCGAATCAAGTAGTTTATCTTTAAGCAAGGAGATTTCTAGAGATTTTCTTCTCATTTCGTTATCATATTTTCCCTGCAAGTCCGAAGCACTGCCTTTTAGCTTTGCCAACTCCCGAGCCTGGACTTTCGTCAACTTTAAAAGTTTGGCATTCTTTTCCGCTAAAATAACTTTCTCCAGATAGTCGGTTCTCTCGTACTTTTGTTCGAAGCCAGTGATTTGCAGTTCGAGCAGCTGAACCTTTTTCTTGAGCTGATCAATAGTGGAATCCTTCTGCGCTATGGCAGTATTCAATGATTTTTGTTGGGCATGATGGCGATCGATAGACTGTGTTAACGAGAAGAGAATGTTTAATATGTTTTTGTCATTGTTATAAAGTGTCTCCGTGACCGAAATGTTCGACAAGCTCTCTTTGTGTGGCTGATCTGAAATGAGATATTCCCAATCTATAACGGGGAACTTTAATTCATCAGTGATATAGCCTTTGGACACTAACGTCGAATTGACCAATTCGGACGCGTTCTTAATGCTATCGGTATTAAGAATTTCTGACATGGAAGGGGTAAGATGGGATCCTGCTATCTATGATTGTTTTGCTTCTATTGTATACACGCGCGACACCAAGGGAATAAATATCGTTCTTCGGTTACCGTAGGGAAAACAGCTTCTTGAAGAACAGGCCGTGAACGAGCATGTTTTACTCACCCGGTTGATTACGATACTCAAATCCTGTGAATATTTCATTTATGTGATATATAAAGAAAAGTCGTTGTCTTTTTTTTTTTCGGCAGAAGCAATGGGTTATTCCCCCCTGTTGCCCCTAACTCAGAGGCATTGCCTCCAAGAGTGAAAAATATTCATTCAATGAGCCCGTGGCGTCTAGAAGTTTAGTGGTGCTCCTCGGCCTCCTCGAAGACGAACCAGTCTTCTTCGGCAGCTGGAGCGCTACCAGAAGCTGGAGCAGCCTCAGTCTCAACTTCGGCAGACTCGTAGGATGCAACAGCGTCAGCAGAAACCTCGTCAGATGGGATAGAAGGCTTGGCTGGCAATTTGAACTCCTTGATACCCTCGGCTTGGTCAACAGCAACTGGGGTTGGCTTGAATTGCTTGATTTGCTGAACGTACAAGTCAGCAACCAAGTTGTTTCTTTGTGGGGTCACAGAGAACAATCTTCTGGTAGACAAGGCGCGCTGGTGGTTAGTACTGATAGTTTGGCAAAGATAGATACCGCACGCAACGGATGTGGAAACGGAAAGATATCGGCTAGAAGGGCAGGAAAGACGGAGAGCCCCCAATTAATGTCAGACGGAGGGGAGCTTCGAGCAGGATTGCCGAAAATAAGATAGGAAACTGGGATTGGAAGTGGATTGGCGGATAAAAGATGATTTGGAGATGGCAGGGAAATGTGGAGAACGGACGGGTCGATATGTTTGGCGCGTGCGGTGACAGGAAATTGGCGACATGATTAAATACGTACAATCGATTGCTTGAACATTATCCTGAAAGAGCTGGTTATTCACAACAGTGGAGTGGAAAGTTTACCTACGGGAAACTGCGTAGTAAAACTTCACCGAATCTCGGGTGCGTGGCATTACCGAAGTTTTCTGGTGCGCGGGCCCCTGCTTTTATTGGACAGTTCCCAATATGTGTGCACGTGACCTGGTCTTCGGGTCCCGCCGGGGTCGTTGTGTCAAATGATGCCGAGTTGCCTATGAAGCTTCTTTATGCTCTTAGTGGCGAGCAATGATGGTGTGGGTCGTACAGTAGGGTTTAATCTTTGACCTCCGAGTCGGTTTTTGCCGATCAATCTCGTGGGATTGGGCAAGTTTGTGCAAGAGCCCACGCCCAAAAGTACTTGACGCCACCCCATTTTTTTTCATCTTTTTATTCTTTTTTTAAGGAAAAGGGACTTTTCACAATTTCCATGTGGTTTGAAATAGATCGTCGTAGTTGTTACGTTTCCTCTGCCAAAGCTTGTGGTTCCAGGAGTTGACGGAAGCCCATATCCTGCAGGCTGGGTCCATCATCTACAACCGTAAACCTACCTGTGCTAACCACTATTAAGAACCATGCCCAAATACTACTGTGATTACTGTAAGTCGTATCTCACACACGACAAGATGAGTGTGAGAAAATCACACTTGTCGGGCAAAAACCACATTCGAAATTATTGTGTTTACTTTGAAGAAAAGGCCCGCCAAGTGGGAATGTGGGACACGGATGATTTCCCATACGAAGTGGACAACAGTTACATCGGCCGCCCTGGTCCTTCGCCGGAAGCGTTTTCGCGTACTTTTCTTCGAAAGGACAAGTCGTTTGTCAAGCAGAAAGACGAGGATGATCAGGAAATATGTTTACCTCCTCCGCCAAACTTAGGAACATTACCGCCGCCTCCACCATCGGCGCTTCGACACACCAGTGAATACAGCAAATCGATCGCGACGCATGTGGCACTTGGGACGCACGAATTTTAGCGAGAAGAATATCTGGCACCATAAGGGGTGATTATATACGGTATAGGAATCAGCACGGGAACGACAGCCGATTACCATGGCGAGGGGAATTGTAAACTGCAACTGCATTATCTATACAACTATACATGCGCTGCACCATGAAGCCCAAAAGGCCGGGCTTACAAGTCAGCATCATCTTCATCAGGCAATGGCAAGGCAGTAGCTTGTTCCATTTCCTGTTGGTACTTTTGCATCAAGTCGGCATCGACTTGCACCTCTGGAGGAGCCAAGGCTGGAGAGGCAACGAACTCCAATTGTGGGTTACCAACCAACTTTCTCGCCAACCAAAGGAAAGGCTTCTCGAAGTTGTAGTTGGACTTGGCAGAAATGTCGTAGTACTGCAAGTTCTTCTTTCTGTGGAAAGTGATGGTTCTAGCCTTGACCTTACGCTCCTTGACATCGACCTTGTTACCACACAAAACGATTGGAATGTTCTCGCACACTCTGACCAAGTCTCTGTGCCAGTTTGGAACGTTCTTGTAGGTGATTCTGGAGGTGACATCGAACATGATGATACCACATTGACCGTTGATGTAGTAGCCGTCTCTCAAACCACCGAACTTCTCTTGGCCAGCAGTGTCCCAGACGTCGAACTTCAATTCACCGTAGTTGGTGTGGAAGCCCAAAGGATGGACCTCAACACCCAAAGTAGCAATGTACTTCTTTTCGAACTCACCAGTCAAGTGTCTCTTGACAAAAGTGGTCTTACCGGTACCACCGTCACCGACGAGGACCAATTTGAAAGTAGGAACTTCTTGGGTAGCCATCTTGAGAAACTAGGATTGATAGATTGAAGGATCAAATCCGATGGGGAAGAATGAGGAGATTCAAAAAAACAACGCAATAGGGACGAAAAACTTCCCCGTGCGATGACTTGTATACAGGTCGCGACCTTGCGGATGGCGTAGGGTGGGCGTGTGGAACACAGAGGCATCCCACTGGAGTGCCGGAGGCACGAAAGTCTGGGGTTTCCCGCTGTACGGTGCTACAAGATTGGCAGAAACAGAGATGGAGAGGAGAAGAGACGGATACCGCCATGTGGAAATATGATGTGCGGCAGAATGCGGGTCAGGTGCTCCGCAACCCAATACCCTTGGGTTCGCGAATTTCTCAAGCACCTCCTTTCCACCTTGTCAACCGCAGTTCGCGGAGGAGCGGTGGTCACGTGGTTTTCGCCGATGGGTGGTTCGTACGCATGCAAAGACGGGGGCAATGGGTGTGGGACGGTGGGGAACCCTTTTGAGGGAAATATGGGGCCTGTTTAGAAGCGGGTGGGATTGTTTGTTTGGCTTTTTCCAATTGGGTGCGAAAACGGGTGTCAACCGCGCGGCACCAAATCGAGCAGAATGCCCCCGAACGGAACCACCCCAACACCGCCCAAACGGAACCATCGCCACCCAAACGGGACCATCAGCCGATTCCTCTAAATTCCGTAACCCCAGATTCCGTAAGTTTCACCATTCGTGAAAATACCAAACGACAGAGGACATCCTTACACCCGCAATATCTCGTGGTTCTTTGGGAGGTACCAGGCACTGGACGAGGCACTCGCATGCATGCAACCAAACCCACAACCAAACCCACCAACGACACCCAATCAAACGACGTGATTCGTCGAACGTCGGTGGGACCGCCAAAATCCCACGTCTAAATACCTTCACAAACGGATAACCCGCCAACCCGCAAACGCCAAGACCACGCCAGAACGGCCGGATCGGTCGCGCGAAAACCAAATCTGACTGGGAAAAATAAGGTGGCACCGGCATTGCACCATAACAACCCACATGGCTCGATTTGTAAGTTGCACAATGGAACCCTAAAATCATCCCCGGCAACCCGGCGGTGGGACCACCAATCTCGCCAGCGACGGTTATGCCCCGGGGTGGCGCCCTGCACCCAGCAAATAGACCTGCGTTGTCATCTTTCTAGAGGCGGGCGGGTGCAGGGTTTATTGTTGACCCGCAGGACAACCACCAGGTTCCAACGATTCTTGGCCAGGGTCCAATGCGGCCATTGTGTCACGGTCGTGTTTTTTTTTTTTTTTTTTTCGCTGGCTCCATCCACCGATGGATGTTGCCACCGTGGTTATATGCGGTGCCGGTACCACTGCTGCCATTGCACGTGGCATGCCCTCGGCTGCTGTTGAGAAAACCCCGGTGTCCAGGTACGCGCAAGGAACACGAGGTTGCGCGGAACCACGATGCAACCTGCTTTATTCTCCCACCGCGGCGGTATCACCATTGTCACGCCGACTAGTCGCAGCTCGGCGCAACAAACGCCGCTCGCCATGTCGGTTCTCCTAAACGCCGTGAGGCTCCATGGCCATAGCTTTGGCCCGAGATTTGCAACAATGTGCCTGTTCTTCAGTGGAAGCCGGCGCGCGCACTCGTAACCGGGTGGGTGTAGGAACGGCCGATTGTAGCTGCAATGGCCGCACCGGAACTGGCGGCCGGAGGCCGGATACAGACCGCGAGAGTAGCGGGTAGCGGCCGGAGGATGTTGCTCGTTGTATTTTTAGTCTGTTGTGTTAGTCTGTTGTGTTAGTCTGTTGTATTAGTCTGTCGTGTTTGTCCGTTGTATTAGTCTGTCGTGTTTGTCCGTTGTATTAGTCTGTCGCGTTTGTCCGTTGTATTAGTCTGTCGCGTTTGTCCGTTGTATTAGTCCGTTGTGTTAGTCTGTTGCCGGTTCCCTGCCTGGAAACAATGGACGCTACACCGCTCCTCCTCCCGCAGTGCCCAGGTGGAGCCGGCGGACGGTTGCGCGGCGCCCGCCCCATGTATGCGTGGCCAGGGCAGTGCGGGGGTCGACTCGCCCGAACCCCGCGCAACAGAATGCCCTGCGCATGCCGCGCCGCACATAATACTGCACCCGTGTTCCGCCCTTCTGAGCCCGAGTGGAATGCCAACGGGGACGGGTGGCCCGGACACTGGGGGCCAGTGTCCATCTGCCTGAACTGCTTGGGTCCATCTATCCGAACTGGCTCTGGCGTTTTTCTACATCCGCCAGTATCTGCTCCATCTGTTTCGGGTAAGGTCTACACATGCGACCCTGGCACTAGCCACGCCAGTCGCCCTGCGCCATGCCAACCCTGCCGCACCACCGAACACCACGGTGAATTCCATCCTCTGTGTCCTCCTGCGTCCGTAATTCCATCTCTCCCTCTCTCCCTCTCTCCCTCTCTACCTCTCTACCTCTCTACCTCTCTACCTCTCGCATGCGCCGCGGCGCCATATGCGCTCGCCCGCTAATTCTCGCCTGTTTTCGGCGCCCGAGATTGGCCCCCCGGCATATGGGCCTGGTTGCTGCGAACGTGCCGCCTTGCAGTGCATCCAGGAAAATGCGGTCCCCTCTCGCGCAAAAAAACTACGACGCGACTTCCTCCTGCCCTCTTCTTTTGCTCCACCACCTGGCGCTCTCCGTCCCGCTTTTCCGCTCTGCACTCGCTCAGTCCGGCCCCGTCCACACTCTCTGCTTGCCTGTTGTCACTCGCTGCGCCGCCCCGGTCCTCCTCCCGTCACCACCTGGCGCTTAGCTCAGCCACCTTGTGTCCCACCACTGTGACTCCCACCTGTGTCCCACCACTGTGACTCCCGCTTTAGCCCCAGACGCTTCCCCTGAATCCCGGTCCCCCCGACTAATGCACCAGCAGCGGCCCCACCCGGGCATGTCGCCCAAGTTCCACGCGCAGCCTGCACCACACCCGTCCTTGGCGTACTCCACCTTGGGCCCGCCGGGAAGCTACACGCCGTTGGACCTCTCGTACTCCCACCTGATGTTGCCCGCCAACTTGCTCGTGGCCACGCCGGGCCCTACCCCCGTGCGCGCCACGTTTGGCCCCGTACCGCCGCTCCAAGGCGCCCCGTCGCTCCCGGGCCTCTACATGCATAGCCCTCTCCCGCTGGTACACCCCAAGGTCCGGTCGCTGCCAAACATACCCTACATGGGCTACTCCGCCCCCGTCAGCATGGACCAGCTCCACCTCTCGCGCACGGTGCTCCTCCGCAACTTGAACCCCAGCCTCTCGCTCCACGAGCTCTTGTCCGAGATCTCGTGGGCGCCTATTGAGTACTGCAAGATGTTCGAGATCGCCGCCCCGCCCCACGTGGACGGCTTGGAGACGGTGAAAACCTGCCACATCTCGTTTGTCAGCGCCGCGGCCGCCATGAGTTTCTGCCGCAAGCACAGCAAAAACCTGCCCTGCTTGCGCTCCTTGCAAGAGCGCTTGAAAAACTCCTCCCACTTGAGGGTGTCGTTAAACGAGCTTCGCCATGACCAAGCCGCCTCGGGCCACACCCAAGGTGGTCTTGCCAAGCAGGACTTCTTCAAGTTAAAAACCCTAAACTACATCAACGAGCTCAACGCTACGCGTGCCGTGTTGATCAAGTTCGAGCTTGCCGAATGGGACTTTGTTTCTTCCGCCAAGGACGAGATCCGTGCCCTTTGCTCCAAGTACGGCGAAATCGAGGACTTCAAGATCTCCAAAAACGAAGCAAAGTGCCAGCTCAAGTTCTTGATCCACTTTACCTCCATCGACTCCGCCATCAAAATCTACGAGTATCACATCAAGCTAATGCAGAATGAAGAGAGGAGCTTTGACCAAGGAAATAAGTATTCCCCTCAGCTCCTGTGCAAATATATCAACTTCCAACGCGATCGCTGCGACCGCCCGGAACCGCCTCGGTCCCGCCAATCTTCCACGGTCACAAAATTGAGTTCGTTCTCCTCAGTTTCTTCCCTGGCTTCGTCCCCTGTTCCAAGCCGTAGGAGATCATTCAACTCGTTTTTCCCCCTGGTGTCAGAGGCAACGGAGTTACATCTGTCTTCCACTTCAAATGGCCTAGATACACATAGTATTGGGCTTGAAGATTTCAATGAAACGGACAAGGGTGTGACCTCAGAGTATACAGCCGCTTCGGATCTGAACTCGAACCTGGGCCACAAAGCATTGGATGAATTTGGCCCTAATTGCTATGCCGAATCTGTTTCTTCCACCAGTGGAGAAACGGCTCGCTCGACTTCCCGCGTAAGGTGTCCTGCGGCAAGGTCCGACTCATTTTTGTTCTCCCAAAATTCCCAATATCCAATGAGCTACCCAATTCAACAGCCGCCCCACTCCTTTCAACTCACTCCTGATTCATATAATATTGGCAACAGAACGCTTTATTTGGGTAACTTACATCCAAATACTCAGCCAGAAGAGATTGCGAACAATGTTAGAGCAGGTGGCTTGGTCGAATCTTTGAAATACTACAAGAGTAAACGAATCTGTTTTATCACTTTCATTGATCCTGTGGTGGCTCAGAATTTTTACTTAAATCACCAAGTGTTACATCAGTTGATCATTCACGGAAGTGAAGTTAATGTTGGATGGGGAAACAACTACTCCGGCCCATTGAACAGAGATATTTCTTTGGCTGTCACGGCTGGAGCCTCTAGAAATGTTTTCATCGGTATCAAACTGACAAACACTCAGGAAAGCGATAATGAGGTCATTCCCCTTCCAAGTGAATCCAAATTAAGAAGTGACTTCAGCAAATTTGGTGAATTAGAACAGATTAACTTTTATCATAACAATGACTGCGGCTTTATGAACTTCATGAACATAACTGACGCGATTAAGGTCGTGGAATTATTCGAGAATTCCAATGTTGACCAGATTAATCAAATCGCAGGCGATAATGGAGACTTTTATCAACGCTACAAGCGTTACAAAATCAGCTTTGGTAAGGACAGATGTGGCAATCCGCCAAAGTTTAATTATAAGAAGAAGCTGAGCCCCATTGATACCAGAGAAATAATTCCCCCACAATTGAGATCTGCCAGTACCTCTAGGGAAGATGTTAATCCTATTAATGAGGAAACTGCGTTGGTATTTGGAATCAGCACAGATGATTCGGGAGAACTCCAAACTATTTTCAATTCCACACTTGACGGTCTTGAAGATCAGAGTGCCTTTTCTGGGGTTGATCAACATAAGAACAACAATGTTGACGAGAGCGAAGATCTTGCCTCAAAGACAGAAACAGAAGATCTCCCGGAAGATAATACTCAAAGCCAATTTTGTTCTACATCGGATAAATCTGAATGTGAACATGCAAATGAAGATCAATTAAACCAAGCGCCTCGCCAGGGTGATAATGTCGACCAAGACTCTGATTTGTCTAATCTTGTTGATGAAAGCGCTGCTGAAAGTAATGACAGTAATATTAATATCCTCGAAGACGAACAGAATGGCAAGAATGAATCTCAATTTGAAGTTAATGAGGAGGAAGATGGCAATGAGGAGGAGAGTGATGAGGAAGATGATGATGATGATGATGATGACGATGATGATGACGATGATATATCTATAATCATTGGTTCGGATATAACAACGTCATCCTTCAAGCCCAAGACAAGAAGATCCTATAGAAAGCATGAAAAGGTTTACTCTCACAGGTTTGGTCTGAACGATGGTTTCAGTTTCGATTGGAACCAGTCCTTCAATTCGACACTGTCTTCGAATTCGACTTATGCCTATCCTCCACAATACCAAGGAGGTTATGGTATGGGGTATCCGGGTGGTGTTTACTATCCACACGAGGCATCATTTGTTTCTCAATCCCATCATGTACCTTATTATGGTGTCCCTCAGCTTCCAATGCAAATGGCGCCTATGTATAACCAAGGTTCATTCTCAACATCGGCATTGGGAAGTAATAAGGGATCTTATTTGACTAGCGGATCCCTGGTGATGGCCCAATACTTGGCAAAATCTCAACATCAGAACTATGTCTATGCCAGTAATATCTTAAGCAATGATGTTACTGTGGAGGATGTGAAAGAATATAAGAAACAGGGTAAGAAAAACGGTCGGAAAAGCACAACGTGAAAATGATGTCAAAAATTCTCTTTAATAAATGATTGGGACTTTTACTCTATTATTCTTTTCGTTTGTAACTTCTGTGGTATCTACACATTTCTAACTGCTCTTACTAACTTTGGATTTATGTATTACGATTCGACCATTAAGATATTTAGAAGGCAATCGAAGCATAGGTACCCATTACTCCGCCGAACACACTGAGTACGATTCCACATATCGTGAAAATCTTTCCCGTCCTCGTGAGCTCGTCAGCATCGATCTTCAAATGGAATAGGAGAGGCAATGCAAGACAAATTGTGAAGCAAATAGCACTCCCAAGGAAGGCAATCACATTGCCAAAAGAAGTGAAGATTAATGAAAGAATGAAAATGAAAGACATAAAGACTGCTCTCGCACAGACTTTGGAATAGGAAATGGGGGCCATTCTCCGTCCAAATTTGTAAACAATCACACTTTGCTCATTCATACGGAAGTAATTCTCGTAAACAGAAATTATCGGACGAACAATCAAGGAGAGTTTAGAAACCGGAAGAAGACCAAAAAAGAAGCAAAAAACAGGATTAATCCAACCGGGATAGTTTTTTGATGCCATAATGTTTTTCGTCAACGAATCCAAACAATCCTTTCCAAACATGAAAAATCCGACTGCAGCAATCAAGTAATCAAACCCAAATGTGGTGAAGAATGAAACATTGCAACACATATTATATTTGGAAGGTGTGCGCATATCCTTGTACAATTCAGGAAAAACTGGGTGGCCGCCCCAAGGGGCCATAAAAACCCCAAAACTCAAAAACAAATCACTCAAAGACTCGGGCCATAAATTTATGGATGCCGGATTAAGCAAAGATCCGGGGGACTCCTTAGCGGAAAAGCCACACACAATGATAAGCACCAAAACACCCGTAGTAGACAAAATTCCGGTAACACTAAAAGAAGAAATGACACTCAAGGGCAAGAATGAAGTGCAAAAAGTGATCAATACAATTCCAAGCTTCAAGATTATGATGTTCACCAGTGGGAGTAAAAGTTCGAATGAGTCGGCAAAGAGAAGAACGAGCAAAACAGAAGCACCCACAAGGTCAAAGACAAATATAGAGGTCGCTAGAGCCTGAAACTTTCTTCCTCCGTATAAATAAGCAATATCACCATATGTTGAAGCTTCTGGGTGTTTCTTTAAAATCCGGCCAATGATTTTAGCTGTTTCATTCGATGCAAGTGAAAATGCTACCAATAGCGCCGTACCCGGTATCAACCCGGATAACTTCATACCAAACGATAGCGAAAGCATGGCAATTCCCATCAATGTGTTTACCGAATTGAAAATAGTTTGGTAGCTGGTAGAAGATCCCTGTGCGCTGGGTCTGGGCGTGACACTAGACTTAGACAGCGAATCTAAAAGATTGGCCTCTTCATCAGTAGGATAAACAAAGCTATTGATATGATCGTATCCCTGATGTCTCTCACCAGTTGAGGACGAGCCCAAGGTTGAGAATGTACCATAGTCTGAATCCTTAGCGCCCAGGGAACTTCCAGTGGTCACCCCATGAATATTCGAAGCACGGATAGGAGATGTGCAGGGCGAGAGGTCATCGCCTAGTGTGGTTTGGACCACCCCTTGCCCGAGATATTCTTGGGTCCTCTTGAACGATGAAGCGAAATTGTGTAACGAATTCGGCCCTCCGATATCCAAGAAGGACTGTCTTCGTTTCCCTTGAGGAGAGGCCGGAACGGGAGAAACCATGAATTATCTTTACTAAGCGGAGTGTCGGATAACAACTGACTGCGAAAAGTAACAATCCCTATTGGCTCTAGGCAATCAACTCGGTTGTGATAGTAGATAGAAACTTTTGAGACGGTTTCCTTTTTTCCTCCTGCGTTTCCATTGCGTCGCGCATTCGCCAATATGTGGAAGAACAAATACGATGCCACCCGGGTAAATTTGTATGCAATACCCAATGGAACGCCTTGCAGGGTAAGTCCAGATACCTTTCTGGTACCTTCACTCACCAGTTGTTCCTCTCTACTGCAAGCGGTGGTGCGGATTTTGCTCTACAGATTGGTTTGGTTTGTTTTAATTTCTCATTGCGGGAAAATCGTCGCTGGAGGGCTCCTAATGGAAACCTTAATCAAGTATCTCCCATCGTGCGCCGAATCCGCTCGTTCGGCATATCCTAGTGCATGAACTTAACGCAGACACCGAATTCTAAATCAAACGTTACCTTATCTCCCTGTGAGCAAAATTAAATTGTCTAAATGAGAAGTATTCTCGGAAGTGCGCCGAACAACAAGAGTTGAAATAGTGACCTGTCTTCCAACGTCCTGGATTGAGCGTAGTCTTATTTTGTTCTCTCTGTAAAGGTTCTCCTCCACGACTGTATTTTTAAATAGAAATTCAGTCGGTCTAACGGAATAGTAGGGGCAACTTTTCGCTTTCACAATCAACCGTTTTCTGTCATGTAATTTGATCGTCGCGGCGGAGATTTTCCGCGAGAGGTCATTCGAACCATTTTATCGTGCTTGAACATGCTTCCGGTTGCATCAGTTTGCATTTTATTTCGTGTTAGTCCCTCATGGTTTAAGCTTTGTGAATCTAGATCGCCATCTTTGAGTCAGTAAGCTGTCATGGAATTTGGCAATTATAAGACTTATACTTTCCTATGATATCTAGGAGCAATCTAGGACTTACCAAGAAGAAGAAAACTGCTGGTAGTCATTAAAGGCAAACTAAGCGTCATTGTTCCCTACTTTTTTGGCATGACATCTTCTTACAATAACTATTCAAACTACTCACTGGTATCTATGGCTACTAGATATCCATTGACGTCCAATATCGGAGACTTGCAACAAAGTGATTACATGAAAGTTTTGGAAACGGGAAAGCAAAACACTATTATGTCGCCGATGGGTGAAGGATTCGATGAACTGATTTCTGAAGCAAAAGCTGATAGTGATACACCGAGACCAACGATTCATAATGCTGTTGGCCAGTGGAATGCCAATAACATTAACATGTACTTGGGTCCACACTTTACCTCTGCTGAATTAACTCACAATATTCATCCTCAGTACTATGGACTGTCCAACGTTATTCATCAGTCACATAATTCGGTTGGATCAATTCTGTCACATTCTTCCTCTATGTCCGTTTCCAAATCCACACCACGTAAAATCACAAAACCGAGAATTGCGACCACCTTCTGGGAATCTGAGAAGACTACGTGCTTCCAAGTCCAGGCACACAAGGTTGTTGTTTCCCGGAGGGAAAGTGATGACTACGTTAATGGCACCAAATTGTTAAATGTAACGGGGATCACCCGGGGTAAGCGGGATGGGTTGCTCAAGACTGAAAAAGGCCGCGTCGTCATTAGAAACGGTCCCATGAACTTGAAAGGAGTTTGGATTCCATTCAACAGAGCTTCTGAAATTGCTCGGAATGAGGGAGTGGATAAGCTTCTATATCCCTTATTTGTCAATCAAATTAGAGAATTTTTCCAAGAGCATGGACAAGAGCTACGTCAAGAACCGGCTCTGGACACTGATGATGAGCTTGATTCAGCGACACACCCTTTCATCGAAAATGAATTGACAGAAAATAATTCAACAGCTGAGTCTGACCCGGCACCATTCTACTTTCCATGATTCTATAATTCTTTGTTTTGTCGTGTTAACACGTAAACATCAACTATTGCTTGATTTTGGTAGTGACATTTTATAGTAACCCTTTTCCATCAAAAGCCAAGTTAACTTGCTAGACTAATTCAATAGAGTTACGACAATGAGTTTTGGATTTTAATCGTTCGATTAAGTTCTGACCACAAATTGGTATCTTTTAAATTAGTTTACCAAGTGAGCGCAGTCAAATAAACGATGGTCAGTCCTCAGTTGTACACATACACCGTACCTCTATTTTTATTATGTCATATTATGAAAATCTTAATCGACCAGCTCTTTATTAGCCCTCTTTGAAACCAAGTTCGGACGTTTCGATGTTGGTGACTTCTTTTCCTTCGTCCTGGTCCGCGTTCTTTTTGATGGTGGCCAACTGAAGAACATTTTCCTTTCCGAAAACAAAAACACGGTGGAATGGAACAAACACAAGGCCCGCAAGTGCAATCATCGTCGCATCAAGAACCATTATGAAAACTTCATAGTTCAAAGAGTAACCCACAAATCTCTCCGTCAACTTAACCACTCTATAGATGCAACGAGTGAAGATCACAATGACCGCAACACTGATTGCAAAAGGGTAGTAAGGGACCAACTTTCTAGCACGAATGTCTCGATACCGAGGATTGTAGGAAGGCTCTAAGTAGGTTTCTTTGTACACGTGGACCGAAGGGACGTTGGCCTACAACTTGATCCAGTTTAATGGGTTTTTTTTCTGAAGTTCAGAAAGTTTTCTGGCACCTTTGCGTCCTTTAAGTTCAATCTTGAAATGAACTCAAACCAAAAGATGACAAAACGCACATAGCTGCCACCTGGAAAAGAACACGGCCAAACATAGTCCAACTCCCGAGGGCACCAACATGGCCGATATTGGCTCTATTTGAAACTTATGGTATCTGTTAATTAACCCGACTTCAATTTAGCCCGAAGTGTGCCTGCATAACTAGAAGATAGACCCGCATGGAAGTGCATGGCGGTTTCGTATATAGCCACACCACCAGAACACAAGAGATCTGGGGATAGTAAGAAAAGATAGATCGCTGTGTGCCTATCGATTGCCACAAGAGTGACGGCCGCATGAAAAATAGTGCGGATATGCATACTTGGTGCAAACTGGAGAACAAGAATAAATTCCCCAAACAAAGGAAAATAAACAGGAGGCAGCGCAACCAGCCCGAAATCCAACTGTTTCTGTGGTGCCTTGTTACGTGCAAGGTGCTCTTCCCGCGAGTAGAGACCCAAAGAAAACCGTAAAATCAGAAAAATAGCGATTTTCGGTATGCCCCCACTCATCGGACATTACTGTTTATTCTGTCACCTTATATCCTTTCCGCACCGGGGATGAGACGCGCGGATATATGTGGCGCGCCTTGCATGATGAAACCCACTCGTATTTTTTTCTGGAAAACCGATTACTATCACTTCACAGTGCGACTACTCTCCAGCACAAGTTCTATGCATTTAATAAACTCCCAACCAGTAATTCTATGTAGCAATGTTTGTTTGAATGTTGTCTTCGTACTCAATCTCAACATGTGGTCTTCTTCCTTTTTGGCCCTTGTCTGACGACCGCTTGTTGCCTTTTTCGGTGGACTTGTCGCCATCGTCTTCATCTTCAGATTCACTATCGGATTCACTGCCTGAGTCGCCCAACCATCTTTCCAAATCTTCCATGTCTACCAACTCATCGTCGCCGCTATCTTCGACGTATTCCACCTCACCGACATCGCTGTCGTCTTCGTCACCACTCTCCAACACAACATCATCGTCCTCGTCGAACTCCTCTTCTTCCTCCACTTCGTCGACTTTGCCCAAAACCTTCTTCCAAATTTTCTCGTCCACGTTCAAAGGCTTGTCACCATAGGCTCCACTCTTCAATCTCTCCAACAACTCCTTCTCAATGGCCTTTTCGATCTTGGCCGCAGTCAACGCCTTTCTCTCTCTGTTTTCTTCTCTTCTCTTCACCTTGGGCTTAACACCAACGTAGTGTCTTTCTTCCTCTCTCAATGCGAGTCGGCGTTCAGTGATGGCCACTTGGGTTAATCTGGTCAATCTCTGCTTGCACTTGTGGATCAAAAACTTTTGCCAGTATTGCAAGTTTTCGTCAATCTGCTCCAATGCTTTGGTATAGTTTTTCAGCAATTTGACTCTCTCCCACAATTTAGCCGGCATGTGTGCTCTTTCTGCCGTCTTCATGTAAAGGTACAACTTACCTTCAATATTTTTGACAGTAGCGTACCTGGCGTTGGCCAACGGACAAGAGGCACGGTTACACAAACCACTCACGTTGTACTCATTTCTGCAGAAGTCCTGACCTTTTCCGGGTCTAATTTTGAAAGAACAGAAGGAGTGATTAATCACTTGCCAAATCACTTCGTCGGAAGACATCGATGCAAATTAGAATGAAGTAAAGGGATGCAAAATAAGGGGAAACTAAAGGATGAAATTTAAAGTGTCAATTTCCTTGTAAGTTAAAATCGGCTCGTAGAAACAATGTGGTAGTTCTATCTTGGATGAGCAGTTGTAGAGACTAAGCTACTGATGAGAAAAAAAAATATGTAGCAGAGATGAGGTCTGCGAAAATACATCCGTACACCACCCATCTCGAGCAGTCGCATTTCCTCAAATCCTAGTCGTTCAATTAGTGATGCATATAATGTGTCTCACTTACGGAGTGCAACTGGTTTGTGTGGCACCGGTGGTTTGACCCTAAGCACTTTTGGTCCAATGACTTTGGGGAATGCTTTGGGGTTGATTTCGTTCGCCTTGCGTGAAAATGCCATTAGCGTCACGACAACTTGATACGGGTCCTGCCTCTCAAACAAGTCAATAGTCTGAAAGATTTCGTCGTGGGTAACACCCATCAACTTGCATGTCTGTAGAAAGTACAGAATGTTCTCCATCTGTACGAACGGCATCTTCGAATTCTTAAATTTTCTAGTCGGGTAGGTTTCGACACCCACTAAGTCTCCCAATTTACATAGCATCCATCCATCTTTGAGCATCTCAACTAGGTCATACTCCGGTGTGGTGCTCCGCCTATGGCTGTCGGGCAAAATCGACAAAACATCAAAAATCCACTGCGATACCTCTCCTTGTGAGCGCTGATATTTGGCACCACGAGAGAATTTGAGATCTTGGTCTAGATTTGTCGTTGCCTGTTGCATTTGTGGATGTCCGAAACCCCGCTTCAATGGCGTTAGCACTGAAGAAGACTTAAGCCTCAGTGAGGGTTGATGCTCGTCCAACCGCATCCAGTCCTACGATGTTCTGCATACAAAAAAATCCTTCATGCCGTCGTTCGCTATACGTAAATTCTTTAATACGAATAGATATACCCTAAAAATACAAACTTTTGTTATTAAATGGAAATGCAACGAAGCACTCCACTAATTATTGAACTTAGTTGTGCAACTTCTTCTCGTAAGAGTGCAAGCCGTTAATGCCACCCTCTAATTGGGCAGACGCGGTTCTGAACTCAAATCTAACCTTACCATTGTAAACGCTCTCTCTCAAAGAGTCAACGGATTGAACACCAATATCTTGCAAAGAGTGTTGCAAACCGTTGAACAAGTAAGGGATAAACTTGGTGATGGAACCCTTGTCAACGACAGAACCAGAAACACCTTGCGCAACCAAAACCTTGTCGGACTCAGAGAAGTAACGAGAAGTGGAAGCGTTGGCGTTGGTAGAGGTTTGTTGCATAGCATCAATAGAACCCATACCACGGTAAGTCTTCAATCTCTTTCCATCACTGTAGAAGTAGTCACCTGGAGTCTCAGAAGTACCTGCCAACAAACCTCCCATCATGACACAAGAGGCACCCAAAGCCAAGGCCTTGGTGATGTGGCCAATGTTACCAATACCACCGTCAGCAATACATGGAACACCAAATTGGCTGGCGAACTCACAAACGTTGTAGACAGCGGTACCTTGTGGTCTACCACAAGCCATAACCTCTTGGGTGATACAGATAGAACCGGAACCCATACCGATTCTCAAAGCATCGGCACCCGCCTCAATCAAAAGAGCGGCTTGCTCTCTGGTGACAACGTTACCAGCGATGACTTCCAACTCAGGGTAAGTGGCCTTGATCCACTTAATCATGTCCAATTGGAAAATAGAGGAACCGTTAGAGGAGTCCAAGACGACAACATCCAAACCAGCTTCAACCAACTTGTCCAATCTCTCTCTGTCAGCAGGGAGAGTACCAATAGCGGCACCACACAACAACTGCTTGGAGTCGAAAGACTTAGAAGCATCTGGGTAGGATTGGTTCTTTTGCAAGTCAGTCAACGAGATCATGGAAACCAAGTTACCCTCAGCGTCGACGATTGGCAACTTACCCTTCTTCGAGGATCTCAAAAGAGCGTTACCTTCAGTCAAGGTAATACCTTGGGTACCAGTGATCAAATCCTTGGTCATAACCTCAGAAACAGTGGTAGAGTCATCCTCGTGGAATTGAACATCACGGGAGGTAACAATACCAACAAGCTTGGCACCAGCCTTACCGTTTTCTAGAAATTGTTAGTAAATTGACAAACAAAAAAAGTTGAATTCTGTGTGTGAGTATCAGTAGAAAAGGTCTCCCCAACATCGTTTGATGTAATTCGGTAGAACGAAAGTTATAATATAAAAAGGAATCATCACGTAAGGCACACACAGAAAATGCGGTCTGGTTAGACCAAAAAAATAAAACATACCAGTAACTGGGAAAGAAGAGAAACCAATTTGTTGCTTCAAGGCCTTGATCTCACCGACAGTAACAGACGGAGAAACGACAACTGGGTTGCTGATGAAACCATTCTCGTACTTCTTAACCTTTTGGACCATGGCGGCTTGCTCTTCCGCAGAGCAGTTGTGGTGAATAATACCGATACCACCCAACAAAGCCATGTAGATAGCCATGTTTTCCTCGGTAACAGTGTCCATAGGAGAGGAAAGGAAAGGAGATCTCAAAGTAATCTTCTTGGTCAACTTGGAGTCCAAGCTCACGACCGAAGAAGGAAAGTTGATCAAACCTGGCAAAATCAAGAAGTCATTGTAAGTCAAACCACCAAAGTTGGCGGAGTCAATCAAGGTACGAACATCCAAACCGTCTTGCTTGGAGTAAGTTTTCAAGTGAGCGGTGGCAGTAGAGCAGTCCAAAACCATTGTTAGAGAAAAGGGGCGAGTAATAGCCAAAAAAAAAAAAGTGGAAAAGTTGCCTCGGGGGGACCGCGGAGGGTATTTATACCATTAGTAAGTTCCGTAGGTGCAGAAAAAAAATTAAAAAAAAAATTAAAAAAGCCAAAGCTGAACGATTACTGGTTCAAACTTGATACAGTCTTTCTGCATGAAGGTTATAGGGGGCTATATGCGATTTAAGGCGATTTCTGGATTATTCCCACTATTATTCAAGTATTTTGGTCAGTATTTCTCCGGGCAATGTCAAATTTAGCTCATCTCGCAAGAGGCCGTTCGACTGCGATTTCGCTTACATAATCGTTCAGTGCGAATTCTCTCATCTTCCTATCGTCGCTAATACACAAGCGGCAGCAATATTCTAACGAATACTTCAACGTTCAATGACTTCAACTATGTTCACCCACGAATGTGTTACTTTAGTATAACTAATTTCCAGGCATCCTTGAATCGTTTTTGTTTATTATTTCAATGTTTATATTTTTAATCATGTGTACCGTTTTGCATTAATTTGTCAATATCGTGTAGAGTCGAGAATTTTTACTTGAGAATTTAGACCACTGAAAATTGGAAAGAGGTAAATCTTAGAAATGTTGATACAAGAGCAACTAGTCTTATGTAGAGAAACAGTTATGCTTTTCTAAAAGGTGTACTCGATAGGATCCTACTGTTATAATATTTTTTTGAAGCATTTTGCATTTTGCTCGTACATGCTAGTGGAAAAAACCTGATAAAGTTCATCATCGTCATGAACGCACGAGTTACGAGTACATGAGAAGTACAAAAACTCATCACTAATGGGCACCCACTTCGGAATCATTCATCGAGTGGGTAGGGCTAGTTTGTTTGTGCATCTTGACATATTGTTCAATTCTTTTCCATCCTTCCTGTCTTGCAATCTCTCTCGCCCTTTGTTCATCCACTGATTGGTGGTACAACATAGAACAATGGTCATACAAGATTGGGTTGTGGTCCATGAATACCTTCAATGAGCCAAACGCCAACTGATGGATGCTTTTGTTCCAATTGGATGTCGCCAGGTTATGAGGAGGAATATTGCTGAAGTCATCCATGTCCATATGCTGCTGAGGGGAAGAAAATGAGTCGTGGTATTCTTCATCAGTCATATCATGAATCATATGCGCGTCTTCCAATCTGTCAGTTGGATCACCATCACCATTGGAATTATAGTTATCCAACACCAAGCCACCGTCAATAATGTTACCATTAGCATCAGTGACAGTATTTGGGTTTTCGTTAAGCTTTTGTTGGAGTAGACCATTAGCTATACCAGGTTGAGTTGCGTTTGTGAGTTCATACAATGAGGCAAAAATGATAGGAAGGACAACCTCGGCATTTTCAGTCACCAAGGTCAAAAAGTATTCATTTTGCCAGAAACACAAAACTTTTTCGCTCACCTGGAAATGGGACGAAGCGATACACTTCAGCAACTGGGCAGACAAAGGAATTTGAATCTTCAAAAATTCATTTGGCTCCATAACTTCAAAAATATCCTCAATTTCATTCAAGAACATCACCTCCTTAGGACTATTGATCTTCGGCCAGTATCTCAACAAACCCATCACCACTTCTTCAGTCAATGATGGATCCTTTTCCAAGAATTGCACGATACAATATGCTAGTTGAGGATGGTACAACGAAAGAGATTTAACCTTGTGCAATGGAAGAAGAACCCGAATCAAAAAGATCTTGTGTTCTTCTTTCAAAGGTAAGGCGAAACCGTTAATAATGGAACCCAATATTTCTAAAAGCTCACCAATACCGTTAAATCTTTGCGTTTCGTAGACGAATTGCAAGAATACATTGTTGATCGATTTGCGAATAAAGGACCGCAAGCTCAAGAACTTTCCATAGATTCTATGCAAAGTTGTCTTCAAGCAATCACGTTCTCTTGGGTCTTCACTGTCGAATAATTCCAATATCTTGAGAATAAATTCGTGATCAATGTATTGTTTCGCAACCTGATGGTGGAAGTCAGGGCTTTCAACAAATCTCAAGAAAAACTCGTAGATTGATTGCATGTGAGGCCACGCGAGTTCTGATACAGGTTCATCTTCATCTGGATCATAGAGATCACCCACAGGGTTGACAGGAGGTGGAATTGGACGGAACAAGTTTCGCTTGAACATCTCAATCACATTCTTGTACATTTCATCGGTGTAGTTGAACCTGTTGCTGACAATGAACTGGATCAACTCCTGCAAAGTAATGCGCTTGATCTCCTTCCCTCTAATGTCATTAGTAGGGTCACCAAAGTCAAACAAGATGTTGCATTGTTCCACTTTCTGGATGAAGAGTGAAATTTGCTCCTCCGGTGCCACTTCGTCGAAGTTGGGAAGCTTGACGATTTCTCGATGGACATCAGAAGTAGTGAGTTCAAACCGTGATGATGAATGTCTCTTGGGGGTCACAATTAGATCAATGTCAAACGATTCCTTCCCCGGAGACGATATGTTGAGGGTCAGCGAGTGCTGTTGATGTTGGGAGTGGGAAGCCAATCTGCCATCAAGGTGGAGGCTACCAGGCCCAAATACAGAGCTCTGCCCGTTCGGAGAGCCAGGAGCAGGCGAAACCGGAGTTGGCGTCGCAAGAGACGTCAGTATTGGTTCGTTGATGACGATTTTGGGCGATTCCGGGTGGAAATCGCCAACATCAACCACGTCGACTGGAGGAGGGGTGTTTGGCTCGGTAGTCCCAGCACTAAACTGCGCCACTGCCACCGGGTTAATCAGATGCTGTTTTGAGGGCTGTTCCTGTGGTTTCTGGAGCAGAATCGGTTCGGATACCGCCGACGCATCATTTTTGGAGGGGCTGGGCGAATTGGACGCGAGGGAAGAATTGGAGCTTGCTGTTTTCAGCGAAGACGACAGCAGGACCTTTTTCGCGGCCGAGTCCTTGGTGGAGTCTTTCAGGTCCTTCTTGTCGGTCTTTTTGGCCGAGCCTTGGTTTTTGTTGCGGCTGAGCCTGTTCTTAAATCCTTTCATCATTTTCGGAGCCGGAACAGGGCGAAGCAGCCAAATCAATTGGGGGTACGGGCAAAAGAGAAAGGAAAAGTAAGTGCCTGTGGGGTCGAGCACAATCTCGCAACTCGTTCAACGGTCGAGATAGTAGTGGGCGAGGAGAAAATAGCAGGGAAACAAGAAAGATAATGGTTGAGATGTCAGCCAATAAGAGTTCTGGTGGAACACGAGATGGAATCAACCGGTGGGAAGGGAGAAAAAGAAGTATCGGCCACTTATGTTCGGGAATCCACGAATCCTCTAGACGTCAGTCCAAAGTGTCGAATGCAAACAAGGGGGCGCGTCAGAGCTAAAAAAGCACAAACGAAGAAGCAAGTCGAAAGCACGTGCGGAGTGAAATAGGCAGCCCGCGGGGAGGAAGGGGTGGGGTTGATGTCAGAACTTTTTTGGGCAAGCGTTCGGTGTCAACGTCAACAGTGTGTTCCCTGCTTTGTAGCGACCTTAAACGTGGTTTCCACACGACGGTGATCACACGCCTCACAGGTGACGCTCGGAGCGGAAGGCATGGATGTCCCGAGTGGGCCACCCATTAGAGTTAAAGGGGTACGTGGGAAGATACAGCTCGGGGCATGAGCTTGCAGCGTACGTGTAATTTCTCACGTGTGGCGGCCGCTCGGTGGCGGCAAGCTACTACTTTGAGCGGTTGTTCCCGGTAAGTGGAGCCGGATTGGATGCGAAATACGTCCCTCTCCCGGACCAGTGGACGTCGCAGGAAAGGCAGACACGGTTGAGAAAGTGTTACAGTAATCCGAACCCTTATTGGGTGCAAGATGAACGCAATGTCTAAAACACGGCCGAGACCGAGCAGTAAATATAGCCATAAGCGGCCATGAGGGCCGTGGGCCTTGTTGTGGAGAATCTGTATATGCGCAACTCCGCCTCGCAGTTCCTTGTCCCACACTACCACCCCAGCACTTAGACGGTAACCAAATAGGTGAACTTAGACAACCAAATAGATCAACCTAAACAACCCACAGCCTAACCTAATACTTCAAGTAGCTAGATGATAGCGACGCGTGAAACGACTATGCTCTGTTCCAATGGCTCGACACAACAAAGACTCAACCCAGATACGACAATGTCACGCGACGCCGTACCATCTTGGGGCAGACAATCAAGTGAACACAGCCATACTCCAACTACATTAAATATTACCCATTGTCTATTAAATAAACCCGCTATCCAGTTAAGTCGGCGCCTGTCGGTACCCCATTAAACCCGTCTCCTCTCAAGTGTTTCGCGTCCGCAAGAAGCTATGCTTGGCGGCCAACCGATCAAACATCGCTCCGGTCTACGCGTAGACCATGGTCTGCTCCTCGTCTGCCGTCTCAATGTCCACAAGTTCCTCGATAAGATTACCGGAACCTTTACCGTGGCCCAAAGTGTTGTGCACAAAACTCAAGTAGCAGTTCCACCCGATGGACCACACATTGGAAACGACAATCCGGAGATGGATAGGAATGAAGAACAAGTTGACGAGTTGCAACGGAGGCCACACCGTCCAGTTGGCCTTCAACACATTCCACCAGTTGTTCTCCAACTTCTCCTTCGCCACCGCAAGTGGGTCGTCGTGGAGTGCCAACGCACTCATGGCGATATTGTACATGGGGATCCACACAATACTCGGCATGAACAACGAGTCCACCACAAGACGGTACAAGTTGTCGTGGATGTTGATGGAGCGGAATGACCACGTGGCTCTCTTTGAGACCGAAAGGAAAGGACTGTTGATGAAAGGCAAGGTCTTGGTAGTCCACTTGACACTGACGGGGGCGAAGAAACAGCATCCGTAGATCATCGCACGCACAAGTCTGTCCGTGTGGAACTCGGTGGGCTTTTCCACGTCATCATCGATGTGATGGGGGAAAAGGTATTGTGCCAAACAGTCACCAGCACCGAAAAGGGCACTGGTGGTGACCATGTTGGTCTTGTATGGGTGGGTTTTGAGGAGATGGTTGTAGGTTCGGAAAAACAGCGCCATGGTGGATGCAAATTGATGAGGGGTGGGGCTGGCGCAAGGAACGTAGAAAAAATGAAAATAAATCAAGTAACCCACAAAAGCGCAAGTGGCACTGTTGGGCGGACCGATGCTATATATATTTCAGAGTGAAAAAATGTGTTGGAGTGTCTGAAGTCGAAGGTGCGAGCGATATCCTTTTTCGGACACTAACCTCCGTTCTATCTGGTAGATAGCCCGTGGAAAATGCGTTTCGACTCCCGACAAAAAAACGGTAGCGGTCTGAGGAAAACACACCACGGCTAAAGTCCGTTTCGGGAAATTGCCGCTTTCCCATTTCCCCAAGAGAGAAGAACACTTTAGCCCTGGTGTTCTGTTGGACTCATACGGGTCTTCTGTTGGTTCCAGTCCCGGGTCGGGGCTTGGCCCTGGCTACCAATTGTCCATCGCGGAGACCTTCCCAAAGCTGGAGTTTGCAGATACTTGCCTGAAATAGCCGCTGCGAATCCGGAAACACGAACAAAAAAAATGCGCATCTGGAGCGACCAGAAAAACACCCCCCCAAATTACGGACACTACGGCACGACCGGTTGGCTCAACCATATTCCCTGTTTTTTCCGGGAGTAATTTGTCGCTGGGAAAAACCCCTGCGTCTACAGGAGCCGCCAAAAACGGCAACTCGTCGCGTACTGCCCAATACGGGGTGGAGTCCATACCATCGCTGAGTCCGAGATACATGCAGTACCACCACATCACTCCGGGGCACGCAGATAAGACCTTAGCCGCGGACAAAAAGAAATGTCCCAATAGATGGATAGTATGCAGTACCATACGGTCTGGGGCGCGGTGCACGGCAAACTCATTTCCCTTTGGGGCGATGAGAACATTAAACCTTGGGGACCACAGTCGTCCCAGCCCGGCATTATGGGGTTTGCACTTGCAAAAAGCTATCCGGTATGCAATTAGACGAGAAGTAACGTTCCAATGTTCTGCAAGTTCTAGCCTACGCGGGGCAAGTCCGGTTGCTCCAGAGGTGGTGGAACCCACAGTAGCTTGGGGTCAACGCGAAATGTTTCCAATTTATCGTCGTTGGTTCTTCAGGTCCAGGCGGAAAATACTCGAGGATAAAACCGAAGCTGTGTACGGGGTAGTCGCGTGCCTGCATTGTAGCCACGTCTATATGGTGCCCATGTGTCTGGGAGAAGAAACTCCGTGGTCTGCCCGGTTGTGCATTCCTGGCTTACTCCCACCGAATGTAGTCTACAGTGGTTGAGTTTGGAAGATGCGATTGTGTACGATCTCGCTAGAGATCTGGCATTGGGGAAACTGTCAACCGCACCACATCTGGGCAGGGGACAGTTGTTCTGGAAATAACCTATTTGCAGGACCAGTGCCAACGCCTTACTTAAACTAATTGGGTCCCCAGAGCATTACATCGCTTGACACGTTTCTTTTTGGGACTGAAACCACCTCACATCCCCACCACCTGCTACCAAATGGGGGGCCACCTGGTGTTTCCCCAAGCGTTGGATGTATTCCCTCCGGTTTCCGTAACCGGCTACGGGAACTATAGCAACAGGGTGGCTGGTTTTCCTGCACAATACCAAGAGTCGTCCATTCTCCCGCCCCTGATTGCCTCAACCAATTTAATCTCTTCTTCTGACCTTTTTCTTCCCCAAGAATCACTTCTTTTTATTTTCTAACCGTCCATTATGCATAGAACCTACTCCTTGAGATCTCAAAGAGCGCCAACTGCGGCTCAATTGCAGTCTCCACCTCCTCCACCTTCGTCCACCAAGTCCAAGTTCTTTGGCAAGGGCTCGTTTTCTCATTCGCTCAGAAAGTCGGCCGCCGGTGCCTTGGGCCCGGAAATGGCCAGAAAGTTGGCCCAATTGATCAAGATGGAGAAGAACTTGATGAGATCCATTGAAATCACCGCCTCCGAGAGAAAAAAGGTGGCCAAGCAATTGTCGGTGTGGGGTGAAACCAACGACGATGACATTTCCGACATTACTGACAAGTTGGGTGTTTTGATCTTCGAGATTGGTGAGTTAGAGGACCAATTCATTGACAGATACGACCAGTACAGAATTACCATGAAGTCCATCAGAGACATTGAGGGTTCCGTCCAGCCTTCCAGAGAGAGAAAGCAAAAGATCACCGATCAGATTGCATACTTGAAGTACAAAGACCCACAATCGCCAAAGATCACCGTGTTGGAGCAAGAGTTGGTCAGAGCCGAGGCCGAGTCCTTGGTTGCCGAGGCCCAATTGTCCAACATTACCAGAGAGAAGTTGAAGACCGCATTCAACTACCAATTCGACTCGATTCGTGAACACGCCGAGAAGATTGCCTTGATTGCCGGTTACGGTAAGGCGTTGTTGGAGTTGTTGGACGAGTCCCCTGTCACTCCAGGTGAGACCAGACCTGCCTACGACGGCTACGAGGCGTCGAAGCAAATCATCATTGACGCCGAGAACGCTTTGGCCACCTGGACCTTTGACTCCGCGGTGGTGAAGCCAACATTGTCCTTTGCTGCGCACGAGGAGGACTACGATGTTGACGACTTGGCCGACGAGGCTGAGCACTTGAAGGTGACTGAGGCTGAGTGGAACGAGGAGGAAAAGGCCACCGCCTAGGCGCGCGTCCCGGCTGTACTATTCACTTCTTGACTTTAGTTGATTTTAAAATTGGCTCTGTATCACTATCCATTGAACCATTTCTCGCCAAAAAAATGTTTTCGTAAGTAATCGCCGTTCATTAATAAACGTGACTCGGGCCTTCAAGTAGACGACCAACACCGAGACCATTTGGCAAGTGATCCTGGGCTTGTCATTATGGTTGGGTCGTATGAGATGCATAGCCGATGTATGGGGACATGCCCGGTCATGTATAGTGTCCCATTCTGTTGCGTCTGTTGAAATGAGCACCGTCCATATGTGTTCGATCCGCGACGTTCAAGATATGCCTTACTGGGTTTAGCGTAATCAAATGATTACAGGCTCATCACTTCACCTCTTTTCACCTCTTCACTCCCACCGCCTTACATTATGCTTGCTATTGTGGCCACGGCAACTCCGGCCACTTGAAACGAGGGAGTGTGTCTAGTGGTAATGTCGCCAGATAGCTACTGTTGCGGTCTGGGGCCATCCTACAAACATGCAATTTTTGTTTGTTCAAAACACCTTCACCTCTTTTCACAAAAAAAAAAAAAGAGAGAGATGGCTCTGGCCTTTTCTACCGCTACATTTCCTGCCGGTTCCGTCTTTCTGTCAAGTCCTTCTAGCCTTTGCCCTCTCCACGCCTGCCACCGCCTCAAACAAAAAGCGCGAATCGTCCCGTTTACCTGCAGGCCAAGAATAGCGTGCTCGCAAAACAAAAACACACATCGGACCCTTTACCTTTTCCTTCCACTCCTTGGCTATTGATCTCATCGACACTTTGCTACCGTGTGAAACTCACAATTATTTTTTTTCTTCTTCCATTACTCCTTCTGCTCACCAAACACCTTGCTGCTTTTATCCTCGTCGCCGGCCAAAACCTACCTCACCTGCCGTTTCTTCCGAACCTTCAAGTTTGGGCCTTTTGCAAACCGTCGTTGACAGTTGACCACACCGCGATTCAAAATCCCTGTTACCGGGCTCTTACATCCTATCCTATCCTCCATTCGTTTGTCCTACCATGTCATCTCCTTCCCGACAGGTGATCGACCCGTTGATTTACTCTTATCCGGAGAATAATGACCCTTCTGTTACAGGCAAACCAACATCCGCGTCATCAGCCTCCGGGCTGTTACCACCAGCGTCAAAGCTTTTGAACACGACAGTATCAGTTCAGCAAACGCCGGGGATATCCGGATGGACCCCGTTGATATCCCGGACCATTTCTAACGACATTGTTTCATACAACTCGACTCCGAGTTCGAAGATGTTCGCGGGCGCAACTCGGTCTTCGGCAGCTATGGGAAGTATGGGCAGTGGTCCCAATGAGTATGATTACCCGAGCTTAAACTTGACCCCGTTCTTGACTCATAACTTGAACCTTCTTAACAACCCGAACAGTGCTGGTAACTTGTCGAACAACATTACATTCACCCCATTTTATGATAAATCAATTCACTTGAACGATTTCTTCATGGACTCGCCCATCAGACAAACCCCACTGAAAGTTGAGACAATAACACCTTCCAAGTTTGTAATTGCTACCGATCCAAAATCTTCTGCTGGGAAGTTCAGGGCTAGCTTTGACGACTCAACCCAAAAGAGATCATTGACCATGCTTGACACCCCAGCAAGACATCCATTTAAAAAGTCTGACTCCACGTTTAAACATGGCGTAGGCTCGGACAATGAAGAAGTTTTTAATGACACAGACTCGAAGAAGTACGATGGTGACGGTTTTCTTACTCCGTCCAAGAAAAACATTTTGTCCGAGATGCCTGCTAATCTTCTAAACAAGACACCCATGAAGTCTACGCCGTTGAAAAATCTCTACCAAACACCTAGCGTGATTCCCAACTCTTCTCCGTCAACTGTCATAATGTCGAGTGCTACCAAATCTCCAGACCAGGATATCAAGGATTCACTTATACCTGCAAGCCCGACACCTAAGAAAGACAATATTGAGGTTACGGAGCCGGTGATGGGAATTTTTTCCGAAAGAAAGCTCCCGCCGAAAGTAACTGATTCAAAGCTTCCTAATAAGAAGACGCAGAAGAAACAACTGACAGGTATGAATAGGTTTCAGATTGTTTTCACTGATGTTCATACTCTTATGAATAACAAAAAAAAGAAGAGCCTGAGCAACAACCTTCGGTCTGACAAGTCTGAAAAGCGACTGGACAAAAAGAAGGGTCCACCCAAGGCAACCAAGGTAAAACCTTTGTCGCCTAACCTTTCTTACACTCCGGTTATGATGGGTGATACAAGCGTCCACCAAAATCTTCCCTCGTTTCATCATGCATCATCAAACCTATCGACTTCTCAAGACTTCAACTCGACCATGAATTCCTCCAAAGAATTTAGCATCACTGGCAACAACACAACATTCAACACAACGGCAAATAATATAAATTCGTCGTCAGATCAGAACTCTTTTGATTTAATGCATGGTGGAATAATCTCAACCCCGAACGGAAAATTCTTGTTGGACAATCTGTTTGATGAGCAATCTCCTCAAGGATTGCGTCAATCTTTGACCGGCAACATCCATCCAAAAAATGGAGAGCCACATCAACAGATGTTACCCCCTAAGATTAACAACAACGCTTCGCATTTCCACAACGACCAACAAACACATTTGCAACCGCAATACCTTCAGTCTAATATTCACCGGCTGCAGCAAGTCCTCCATCAACAGCAACGCCTTCAAATTCAGCAACAACAATCTTACCGTCAATCATCACACCAAGAGCCTCAAAACCAGCTGTCAATGACGAGTTTCATCATGAGCACGCCATAGAGCGAAGGCGTCGCTATGCATTATCGCCATTATTGTTGAGACATGGACCTTGCACCTCTTTATTGCTCTGTCATCGAACCGCTAATAATGGCCAGATATGGTTACGGGTTGGGCGGAATAGAGAACCAGGTTTACTTTGGAATTTTTGTTAATGAACCGCATTTGTTAACCACTATACTTAAATATTAAAATTGATAAATCACTAGCGCGGAAACTATACATTAGGGGGAAGGAGCAACGCCGCAATAACTCCGGGTCTTTCGGTAGCCAACAAGTCGTAGATCAGCGCGGCATGCTTGGAATCGCCCACCTCAAGCTGTATGCCTTGTTGTGAGAAATACTTTCTAGTCTGTTCTGAAAGCATTCTCGACTTTTTCCCAAGGCCGATGACTGCAAGCTCAGGCTTCGGATGGATCTTTCCAAAGATCAGAAGAACGTCTTCTTCGTTGAATTCCACAATAAACCCATTGATGATCTTGTAGCCTCCGTCAGAAAGATCAACCTCGTAACTTTCATTCTCTATAAGCAATGTTCCAATTTCGTGGCCGTCGCCATTTGGTGACGTTATGAGGATATTATTCGCCAAATGGTACCCGTTACTTTTCACGGATTCGATGTAGTTGATCGGTTTCTGTGAATACATGAGAACATCGTTCTTCTTGAAGAGATCGGCTGGATTGCCTACAGTCTCCAGCTTGTTGGAAGGCGCCATTTGTGGGTTAGCGCCAACTGATTTTCCGCCACCAAACAAGTCTTTCAAGGCTAACGATGTGTTAAAGTTTCTGCGGGCGCATCTATTGAAGCTATGACGAAGCATCGGATTTCTGGGTTACTGGATGGGGGTGCAATAGTGGTTTATTGAGAAGCACCCGGAAGCTTGTGTGCACACTGGGAACTAGAGCTCTTGCAATCGAAAAATGGGAAATCAAAATGAGATAATATATATTGAATAAGAAAAATGCTTTATTTGGGTCAAGATCCTAAATTTTCCTGCTCCTTTTTGAGCTTCTCTTCTATAGAACGTTTGCATTTTTCCCATAGTTCCGGTTGAATTTCGCGATCGTAGAGCAATATATGGTCCAGCGGGGCAAGGGTATGGGAGTTGTTTCTTTCCGGACTTGGCGGCGCTGCTACCGGGTTGTAAATTTCATTTGCTTGGAAATTTGAAATGGAAGGCTTTGAGGCAAGACGAGGCGCTCGAAGATTGGCAATAGACTTCCTGGGGTTTAGTGTTTTCTTGGGAGACAGTGAAGGAGAACTGTGTGACAGTTCGGAATGAGATGCTTGAGCAGCAAGATTCCTCGTTTTGATCTTCACGGGTGACCCTGGTCTCGATGACGAGTCGGTGCTCCTTTGCGAAGTTGTACTCCTCTGTGACGTTGGAAGTTTCACAGGCGACGACTTGAGCTGATCCGACAGCAGTTTTGCAAACAGGTCGTAAATACGAAGCAATTGGACTATGAACGCCAATGACGAGAGATACGCCGAGATGAGTTGTTTGTGCGTTTCTTCGGAGAGTACCACAGGTGAATCATTGGAGAGGTCCGAACGTATGCACTTGCGAATCGCATCCTTAGCGGTCTGAATCCGGTGTGTGAAAGATATGTGTGAGTGGTGCTCAACGTAGAAATTTAGTCTAGCCAAGTCAAATGCCAAATCTGTGAAGTTCAATTCCCGATCAATGGGAATCACTGCAAATGCAAAAGACGCAGTTTTCCGGTCTTTATAGTCCCTGAATGCAATAAAACCGTTCTCTACATCATGCGATGCATTATCACGTCGGGTTGGCGAAGCCGGCCGTAGTATGGGCTCTTTCAGAAACACGCACAAGGAGCGAAACTTGTTTTTGGGCCAGTCGATCAAGACACGTTCCTTTTGGGCTAGCAAAAGGCGTTCCATCTCATTTTTACCATATATTGCGTCCCATTTAGCCAACGCCGCATCTTCTGCAGAAGCAGGTTCCTGTTTGTCGTCAGAATATTTCAATAAGTCTCCCTGGGAGAAAGTAGCCAAGCGGTTGATGCGCAAACGCCTGAATAGATAGAGAAGGGCCTGGACTCGGCGTTCTTCGGCCGCGTGATCTTTGGAGCACAAAAATGCCGGTTCTGTTTCCTGCTTCGGCCCCAATGCGGTAGGGAGAAAGTCAAAAAGACCCATGCTGGCAGGTTGAAGATCACAAAGGCGATTAAACATACACAATCGCACGGGTGCAGGCAGATCGGTCAACATGCAGAGTCACTGTTTACACGAGATAGACGACTGAGGGCCAGATCGAGATTTGGGGGAAATAATTCAGCGATAGGCGACTATGGATAGGAAACAAGGAGCTTTAAAGTCCGTTTCAAGAAGTTTTTCTTATTATTTTTATTATTTTGTCCCGTTGTTTCTGCTCTCTTGTACGTTCTTATCTGACGTACCAATAGTAGGATGGTCCGCCTATCCACACTATTTCGCGCGACATCCTAGCACTACTACTGAGGAGTTTGCTGGTGACAATGTGTATGGCAATCCCCAAAAGAGTTGTCTCGACATTCTCCCCTTCGCCAAATGAAAAGCTTCCTCTTCCAGTGACTGCTCCTACCCGTCGTGACAACAGAGCCTGGGCGTGGAAATTTCCGTTGGCATGTGCCCTGGTATGGCTTCTCTACCAGAACGTCGGAAGTTAAACTCAACATAATCGACAAGAAAACACAGAACTCGACCTCCAGGCGCTGACTGTCAAAATTACAAAATTCTGACTCTGCGGTTCGCTGACCCAATTCGTTGTGACATCGGGCGAGAGGTATTGCTGGATCACCTAGGGCCGATTTCAAAGCGCATTGGCACAAAATAAATCTACACCTCAAGCTGTAACTGACGACTGCAAATAATTAACACTGGGTATCTAGGATTGTAAATATACGAACTCATCGTCAGAAACTGGGTCGGCTTCACCTCTCATGAAAGCGGCGCCGTTGCTGGAGTGCATGTAGTTGGATATCCTGTCACTTACTCCAGGTCCGTGGGCACTCAGCAACGGCACCATGTCTACCCAGTCCGGCATTGTTGCCTCCAAAAAGTTACTCGACCGATTCCAAACCCTTGGAAATGAGACTTTGGTTGTAACCGTTTCCGACGACCAAAAACACTTGGAAGAGGATGAATCGTACGTGCAACCGGCGTCTTCCGACTTGGCCTCCCTCTTTATCGGGTTGAACGACCACTTCTCCAAAATCTATCCCCAACCGGGCTACGCAATCTTCCCACGGCCGCAATCTGCAGATTTTGTGTTCATTGCCTTCATCCCAGATCTGGCTCCAATTAGACAGAAAATGCTCTATGCCTCCACCAAGAACACATTGATCCAACAGATTGGGTCGGGGTCTTTCGGCACGAAATACATCTTGGCGCTCACCGAGCTCGAGGAATTGACTCCAGAGCACTATGCGCACGCGACGCGCTCGGGTACAGATCCCAGTTTGTTGACTTCAGACGAAAGGGTGTTACAAAACATCAACCTTTTGCAGACCCTCAGTGTGTCGCAAGACCCGCGGTCAGCGTTCAAGAAAGAACTCCCTTCGATACACGGCCATGGCGGAAACTCGTTACTATTCAAGGTCGAGGAGACTCTCGACGGGGTCCTTCGCCAGGACTTGTACAGACGGTTAGTCGTGGTTAGCATTGATGCAAGCGAGCAATTGGTGTTGGCCACCGAAGTGAATGATGTATCGGCGGAAGCGTTGATCGACACCACGCGCCTGGCGCTCGGGGGTTCTGATGTCGCTCCGCTGTATATCATATATGGTTATGCTCCGTCCAAGATCGCGTTCATTTATCTGTGTCCTTCTGGTTCTAAGGTCAGAGATCGAATGGTGTACGCGGCCAACAAAAAGGGGTTGATTTCCCACTTGCAATCGGAGTACTTTTCCGCAACCCAACTTGACAAGGTTTTGGAGATTGGCGACTTGGAGGAGCTTGACATTTCCGAGTTGGAAGCCGCCCCTTCGCCAGCATCGACTGCCCCAAAGCCCGGTCTTAGATTTACAAAACCAAAAGGTCCGCGCAGAAGATAATCCGCTCTGCCACATTTATGTATACATACCACCAGTGCAAATATACGCCTATTGACATCTCCCAGAAACCCCGTCTGCGTGCATGTTCACCATTTCCCGTAGCTTGGCGTCTTCTTGGGCAAAGAAGTGCTCCATCACCTCTTCGGTTTCTCGCACAAATAATGAAAGAACCTCCGCGTATACCTTGCGGGAGATGGCCTTATTAATTTCGATGTATTCCTGTTCTGTTTTAATGATCTCGGGATCGGAAGAGTCGGAGTGAGGATCGTAGCGGGATCGAAGCTTATCTCTTACATACTTCTGGATTTTCTTCTTTTGGTCAAACGAAAGTTCGGTGGGAGCCGTTGGTGATTTAGAAAGAGACATCCGCAGTTCTATCTTGAGGGAAATTCTAGGATCCAGTCCCTTAACCCTATTGTCGATCTGTGGTTCGGCAGCTGCAATCAGCGTAGTGCTGCCTGATTTGATTTGGTTCATTAGCGAGATAATCCGCGACGGCTTATCAGAAGCACTGGACACCACTGTATTGGTCAATGTGAGGGGAATCAGCAGCAGCAGCTCAGACGAAGGTAATCCAAGGGGTTCTCGGTGCCTTCTTCTCTTTTTGCGGGAGGAAACGGGCTCGTGGTATTGTGCCTTCTCTGAGTCGCTTACGGTTCCAAGCCTCACCTGCTCCAACACATTCCAGGAGTCTGCTTCATCTTTGGTGAGGTTTTCGCGCTGCCGTGCTTCTCGCCGCAAGAGCACCCCTCCGTTGAGCACCGACGAGGTCCGAATCAATTCGTCTCGATCGTCAAAGTCCTCGATTTCGTCATTCTCATTAAAGATGGTGAGTCCTTGGCGGGTTGACACAACATTCCGGCGAGGTTCCTGCGAAATTACTTGCACCGAAATCTCCTGGCAACAATCACACACGGGACAAAACCATTCGGGCTCGTCGCGATGGCCAAGGCACAGCGTATGGAACTTGGCGCCACACCCAACGCAAGACACCATGGGTCGGTTTCTTCGCGAATACTGGGCACTAGAACATACCATACAGACGCCATTGTGCGTTCGGTCCGAATCGTCGGGTCGCGTCTCGGTATACACTTGTGGTGGGATGATGTATTCCGGAGGAATATGGTTGATGGCATCGTTTTCGATGATTTTGTCCTTGACAACCACAGACCGTCTAATCAAGTTTGGGTGTATCCCGTCCACTATGTCTACGCCGTAAAAGAGTTTTCGGCACGTGGGACAGGAGTTTGAGTGGGTGGACCATTGGATCAAACATTGCTCGTGATAAGTGTGAAGACAGCCCTGGATCCTTCCGAGCAGAGCGGTAGCCAGAACTGTCTCGAGGCAAATGGGACACTCGCGCATTATGGATGGGGGGTTTCTCCACGCTGGATTTCCGCTCGGTGTTTTATTGCTGTTATGGGGGTTTTCCGTTTGGTTCGGTGGTGAACGAATGCATCCCTATGTATGCCTGCAACTGCGCCGCACTTTAAGGCTGCGTCGCAACAGTGTATCTAAACCGTTGTGGCATGAGATCGATAAAATAATTTACGGGGCATATTTTTCGACTTGCAATCCGGTGGAGCCACCACCTGCTACGGTCGGGCAACACTTTTGCTGGAGGAAGGGTGTGGTAGGCATATACATTCACGTGATCGCCCATCCCACCATCAACTACTACTTGTTCTTCAATGTCTCGCCACCAGTACGATCTCATCCAATGTATGAAGCGGCCCGGAACACATATTGGGTTGCTTTGTCAGCAGTGTGATGGTAAGTGCCCCGTTTGTGACTCGATGGTAAAACCAAAGGAGAAGGTCAGAATATGCGATGCGTGTTCCTATGGCCATTTGGGCAAGCGGTGTATTCTCTGCAGCTCCTTCTTGGGGGAGAATCTGGAAAACGGCTCGCCGGCGTACTACTGTGTCGAGTGTGTATTCCAGGAGAAGCATCGGGAAGGTTGCCCCCGCATCACCAATGTGGGCAGCTCCAAGGCAGATATGATCTTTAACAAGAAGAGGCCCAAGGCTATCGCCTGAGTCAGACCGTTAACATAGGGCAGTCAGAGAAGTCATTTACCACGCTGGAATGGGGAACCCTAGCTGGTGCCAGGGGCGTTATTCAACTGTCGCTGTGACCCATGTGCCGTCTACAACCCCACCAAATGAGAGCAGGGGCACGCTTCTACTATGAATACTCTGGTTGCAATTACATTTTCTAACCGCTATTTTCGACCCAATGCCCGTTCGATTCCAACGTCAATCATCGAGCTCACGCCCTCCTCGAACCGATGCTCTAGGTATGTGTTGACGGGCTCAAAGTCGTGTTGTCTCTTCTTTCGTATCTCGTTCAAATCCTCCACCCGCAGTCTTTTGCGCTCCACCTGTTGAAAGTATGACTGGTCGATCTGGGCCAAGGCCTCCAAGTGTGCTTCTTGGCCCTTTTCTAGGTGATGCTGGTTTTGCGCCATCAACGATGCTGATCGTTCTCGCATAGCTGAATAGGAGAGTGTTGTGTATAGTCTGTTGTAATCAAGATCGTCTTGGCCGCCAAATTCTGTGTAGCGGTCCATAGTGATGGTCTGGGGCAAGATATGGCGCGGTGGCTCTTGCGTGGGTGGGTTTTCCGTCTCATAGTGTTCGATGTCCCGCATCAAGCTCGAGTCAAAAGAGTGGCGAAGTGGAAGAAGCTGGTTGAGCGTGTGGTGCTCTTCTCTCGTGGTGGTGTTTGCTGTCTCATTTCTTATGAGCAGCTCCACCACTTGCAATTCTTGAACGGTGATCGCATCGTCAATGACTGGCTTGTTAGTATATGGCATATTCTGGGAGAACGATATTTGACATACAGGGAAGATTTTCTAGTTCACAGGCGTTGTAAACCACCATAGTTGGGATAAATCAGGAGAAATAGAAGAACGTCACGGTAATCCCTGGAGCAGCTGGCCTCTGCCGGTTTGGATAGTCGCCGTAGACCAAAAGAGAAATGCGGTCTATCTGCAGGTGTGACCCCCAGTGATACGAATAAAAAGCAATGCTTCATTCCCACTGGGGCAAATGTGCTCGCTGGGGAGATAGGGGTTCCGGTTCACGATGGCCATCGCCATTACGGTTTCACTTATTTGTTATCTACGTTTTTTTAGTTGCAGAAAATGCACTGATTGGATCCGGCCTGGGCTTCCTCTTCGTTACCGGTGGTGAACCAGTATCGCCCAATGACCCCCTGCATGGGGCGAGAAATTGGAACCCAAAAAGCGCCGTTCTACTTCTCCGCAGCTACAGTGGCTTTAGTTACGATAACAAAATTAGTGTATTGGAACTATCTGCAAGTTTACTTCTCCAAGACCTCAGCATCGTACTTTTGCTTGAACCAGGTGATGGACTCCTCTTGGTTGGTCTTGTGGGAGTTACCAACTCTAGATCTGCATCTCTTTCTTCTGGCAACTCTAGCACCGTGTCTACCCAAGACAACGTAGAAGTCCATACCGTAAATACCGATACCTGGGTCGTACTTGATACCCAAGTCAATGTGCTCATCGATACCGAAACCGAAGTTACCGGTGGCAGAGAAGTTTCTTCTCTTCAATTGGAACTCCTTGACTCTCAAACCTCTCTCCAAGATCTCCTCGGCCTTTGGACCTCTGATGGTGACGTGGACAGAAATCTTTTCGTTTCTTCTGATACCGAAGGTTCTGACGGTGTATCTAGCCTTGGATTGAACTGGGGTTTGACCAGACAATTGCTCCAAAACCTTGGAGGCTCTGGTCAATCTGTCACCGGACTCACCGACACAGATGTTCAAGACCAACTTTTCGATACGCAACTCGCGCATAGTGTTTTGAGCAGACATTTTGGGCTGTTGTGTTTAGTACTCGAAGGAGAGAAAGTTTTTTCTCTCACTAAAATTTTTCAGTAGGAGCGCAGCACCGGCCGCGGGTGCCTCTGACTGCGTGCAGGCGGGATCTATTCTATCACGTGCCGCTGTGGTGATTGTGTGTCACGTGTGAAGTGGTGGTGCGCAGGGCATAAGCCCTGGTGGCGGGGGCACACCTGTACCTCCAATGCCTCCGCCAGCACCAGTTGGGTCAATCCCGAGCTAGTTGAACCCATAGATGGTAGAGAAACGTTTGGTCCCGCATCATACTCTCACCCATCTCACTCATCTCACCCTTCTCACTCATCTCACCCTTCTCACTCATCTCACCCTTCTCATTTCTCTTACCCATCTCGTCCACCTTGCCCATCTCGCTCTCCTGCTACTATCTCTTCGTATCGGAGTATCTTCATTTCTAGTACACATCTAACCGTCCACATTGTTGAACGACTTCTCCTTTTCCTTGATATCGTAGAAGATGTCGCCCACGTTGTGGTTGCCGTGGTACACCCATCCGGACTCTGTCACGTGGTACAAGTTAATGGAACCACCGGAGAAAGCATCTCTATGCGCTGCCGCCAAGATACTTCTCTTACCCAAGTACAACGCGTCCTCCACGGTCAAGTCCCACTTGTACTCCGAGTCCAACACACCGTACGCAAACGTCTGTCCCGATCCGACACAGAACAAGTCACCCTTCAACCGGGTGCCGTCAGAGTCGACATAGTAAATCGTAGGGCCCTCCTTCTTGGTGTAGCCACACACCATCGTACCCATAGACAAACCCATGCCCTTGTATTGGTACACCAAGTTACTCAAGATTTTGGATGCGGCAGCAACCGATATGCGCTCCTTCTCTCTCAACTCGTGCAATCTGCACTGTGTGCCCAACCACGTTTCCCAGTACTGACAGTCGGCCGCACCTCCGGCCATGGTACCCAACAAAAACGGGTTGATCCGGATCACCTTGTTGACCGTCTGCGATGCCACCCAGTTGCCCGCGGTGGCCCGCGAGTCAACCGCCACAATAATGCCTCCCTGGAATCTGAACGCCAAGGTGGTAGTACCGTGCGCGATTTTGATTTTACAGTCCGGGTTGGTAGCATCGTCAGTGTGTGCTCTCAAAAACGCCGTTGGTTGTGAGATAGGGGGTAATTGGATCGTTGGCGCCAAGTTCAATTGGGGCTGGCTGTGGTGGATGCCGCGGGCGTCGGCAATCTCGCCGTGGAGCGCGTTTGCGTTTGCATTGCTAAACTGGTGGGCGAGTGTGTTCATCCTTTCTCCTTGCGATGTCTGCTTGTATGTGGATGCCGATGTATTGGCGCGGATTGTGCGATTGGGGAAAGGTGTAGGTGATAAAGGTGGTGTTAGATATCGCCACTCGCGCTCTATGGTCGGGTACTGCACACGGTGGGTGATAGCCCTTACCAGGACCTGTTCCAACGGCAAGCTTACAAACTGTGGCCACTTGTGTGCATACTTGATATTGTTGGTAACATGATGCCGGTGACCGCTTTGCAATATGTAAGGGCATATTGGTGTGAAAAACTTGAAGATGCAAAATTACTATATTGTACTAGACCATTTGATGCAAATTATATACTGGACCATGTAGATGCACAAAATCTTACCCTTAGTCGCCCAATTTGGGCATCTTGCTCGCCTCTTCAGCACCGGTGTCTGCGGGACGCTTCTCCGGGAGCCGTGGCTTGTTGGATATGAACTGCGGAGGTTTTGTCAAAGCTCCTGGCTTGGAAAATCCCTGGGGCTTACCAGAAAAAGCGGGGCGGCTGAGGCCAGACCCAACAAAGCTGGGAGGTTTGGAAAGCACAGAGCCGTTTTTGCTCCGGTATGCTGGACTCGCAACGGCGTCTCTGGGGGATTCAACACGCCCGCCGGTAGTATCGGTCACCAGACTGGTTTTAGAAACCACAGGTGACGAATGGGTAGTGGAGGAAGGTTGCAGCATGGGCTGTGGAGTTGCGTCGCGACTGGGCGGCTTGGACGTGGGAATACCTTGTTTCTCCTTGATAGACTTGGTCAAGGCAATGTCCAAAATTTTGCTCACCTGCTGGGGCGCTTTTTCCACCAAGAAGCTCAACGCATTGTCGCCACAGCCGGCTTTCGACCCAATGATGTTCACCTGAGCAATGGTGGTAGCTAAAGCCTTGGTAATGATTTCCGTCGTAACCGCTGTGCTGTAAGAAAGCTTCCGGGCCTTGTATAGCGTAAAAAGCTCCTTCTGCAAATACGTCAATGATTTCTTGGTGTCGGCGTTCATCGCCGGGAGCGAAGGAGAAGCCGTATGCAGTGGAGAAGACAGTTTCGAGGGAGGGTTTACCGCATTAGTCGCCGACAGTGGCACAGAAGGCCGTGCTCTGTTGGCTGCAAGCTGATCTTTGATAGTGGTACCGGATGAGAGACGTTCCAGCTCTGGTGTCAACAGACTTGAATCGCCAGATGATGCGATCCCCGGAGCTTGTCGCTGGAAGTAGGCTGGCGTTTTACCACCCGCGTACGTACCATCTCGTTTGATTTCGCTTGCGAGCTCGGCAATGGATTTTGGTCTTTGGAGGCCATAGCCGTTGATGCTCATTCCAACACCGGCGCCGGGCGCAGGATATCTCAACCCACTGCCAAAGGAAGAATCGTGTCCCATATACGTTCGGCCAATGGCACTGTATTGGGGCACATCCAATCGTTGGCGTTGACGAAGTTCCACTGCTTTCAAAGCAGCTTCTTTCGCCTTTGCCATTGCCAATTCTTGTTGGCGTTTTCTAGTCTTCTCCTTCTCGAGAAGGTAATCTTCATCTAGCTCCCAAAGCCATTCGGACTCAAGGCCTGCCTTGGACACCCTTTTGAAAACTTGGTTAAACCGCACGTTGTGGGTCACCAAAGGTTGCCATCCATCAGGGCAGAATTTGTAGTACGGGAACATCTCCTTGACCGCGTCTTGAATATCACTCAAGGTGAGGGATTTCTTTCCACTGGCATCCGGTTTGAGCACACTCATGATCATTGCCAGAACACTGACAGCGGGTTTGTTCTTGAACTGTTCTGGAATTTCCTTGTAGCTTTGTACACGCGGTGCTCTACGAAGAGCTCCATCCTTTCGACGCACTGGAATTTTTGGCGCTGTGGTTGGTGGCTCTATCGATTTGAACACGCAAATGGGAGCTTTTTCAAACGAGTCCAAGGTTGAAGTGATGGCTCTGAACGGTACAATGGAGTTTGTAGCGGGGACCCTGCTGATCGTTTCGACAAGAACCTCAAGTTTGGGAGGGGGCAAACGTGTCAACATCGGATTATACATTGCAGTTCCAGACGCACCTGTACCCATGTAGGTTCCGTACGCGGAGTAGTTAGGTGTGCCCATTTGATACGATCCCGGATAAGAACTCATAGACTGGCCAACGGCGGCAGGTTGTCTTCCATATATCCTGTTCGCAGGAGGCTGGATTGTCGCAGGCTTCCCCATTCTAGGACCAACTGCGGGCCTGCCCATGAGAGGAGCAGTCCGAAGAAGTGCAGGGTCGGTATTCGAGTCGTAATACGGCGCGTTACCGGTAGTGGAGATCCCATACTTTGACTGATATGGGTATGCAGCAGATGCCTGCACCTTTTTCCGTTCGTCAAGATCCTTCACGCCATCCTTGACATCACCTAAACCTTCGTTGTGGGCATCAATCAATGGTGCCAACGATGCGATTTCCTGATCTAGAATGTTGATATCGATGTCAAGGTCTGGAGAAAGCTTGGAGATATGCAGTTTCGGTTCCACTGGATCGGTTTCGCTGAGACTCACGCCTTGCTGGAGGTTGTGCTGCTTCACGAGCTCGTCGATCTCGTCTTCTTCCTGATCTAGTTGCTCTTGGGTCAATGCCTTGGAGTTGCGTCTCTGTAGTAACTCCCGCACTTCTTCATCGAGCGATGTGGGGTCGAATTCTTCGTCGTTATCGCCCTCGAGCTCTTCAAGCTCCTTGAGCAAAGCATTTATTTCGTCGTTGGTGGTGGCGTTGGACTTTCGGCGTGCGGTTGATAACCGGCGAACAATGTCCGCTTTCGAGTTGCGGCGTGCAAGATCTTTCCGAGGTTCGGCTGGAAGAGTGACCTTCTTCTTCTCCCGGAGGGGGGAGGTTGACGTCAGGTATAAGTTGGTGCGCAAGTTGATGGCGTCACTGGGGTTGATGAGCTGGCCCGGCTTCTGTTTCTTTTCGTTTTCTTCACTCGGCTCGATCGATGGCAACACGAATGTGAACGGTATGTCACCGATTTGCACTTTTGTCCCATCCACAAGGGGAAGGGTGATACCCTTCTCAACAAACAGATCGTCCACAAATGCGCCGTTGCGGCCCATGATCGATATCTCAAACTGCTGGGTGCCGAAGTTGTAGAATATCTTGGCGTGCCTTCGGGAGATGGCCTTCTTGGACCCCAAATGCACGTCCACCGAGTGCTGCGAGGACTGGATTTCCTCATTGGAGTTCCGGCCCAACACAACCTGAAGCGTCTGTACGAAAAAGGTGTAGTCCTCGAAGTCAAGTCGAGCATAGGCGGAAATCCGCGAGGCGGCACTGCCAGCATCTTCGTCGGCATCTTCTAGCGCCAGTGGAATCAGCATCGACAGTTTATGTAGAAGTTCGGCATGTGGTGAGGAGCCCAGTCGGGGCGGTGACGAGCCAGTGACATCGGCCTTACTGCGGGGAAATGAGTTATCTGCGCCATGGTTCAGTTTCATAGGATTAGCGGGCGTGATTGCTCTCGGGCTGCTTTGCGCATGCTCACTGCCCGGCCAACTCATAATAACCTTGGCTCAGGGCAAAACAAAGGTGACCAAGAAGGTTCGGAGAATGGGTGACGGTGACGTTCGTAAGGGCAAAATGCCAGATTGATTTGGAAGGATTTTGCTGAAACTGTTTCCGATTAACAATGCATCCACCGGATTGGCGCTGGTTGTAGGAGGTGTACCCGCGGTGTCTTTTCTCGCTCATCTCTAGGTTCCGTACAGGAGATGGCACATCGGGGAAATATGCTGATAGAGGGTTTGCTCCACCTTGGTGGGCGCTACGAGGTGCTTATTATTATCAATGACGGAAATTATTTTATTACATATATCTGGGTTGTTTCTACTGTGGTGCTCACCTCGTTTTGTATTTCTTTTCCTCTTGGTGTTCGTGCGCTGATTATTGAAGTACGGAGCAAAATTAGGCGAATTGCGTAAATTATCTTATACTCGGGTGAAGTGCCAGCATTCGCCATAACAATAAAAAAAAAAAAAAGAAATATACCGTAGATACAATTTCTTCCACCCAGGGCAACCGAGTTTATCCCATTCTTCTCTCCAGATATCGGGAGAGGGGACCGGAGACTACATTGCATTGAGACTCCACACGGACCATCATTGGGCCTGCAGAGAAACATATCGTCTTGATGAGCACAAAAGCCCCCATCGTTACCACATACAAGTTAATACACGGAAATGGTATGTGAGGTCCGAACAAATATAGACTTCAAACAAATTACTAACATCCAGGCCATCAAAAAGAAACCTGGGCTTCGGAACAAACTGGCCAAGAAGACCTCCATCTCAAGCAAAATTGCAGAGTTCAAAAAAGAGCAAGAACATGGGGAAGACTTCCACGAGAACCCTCTTTTGAAGTTGCTGAAAACATCCAAGAAGGAGAAACAACAGGCCAAGAGTAACCAGTTCAACGAAAAGGTTCTCTCTAAATTAACCTTCAACCTAAGCGGCGGTGTGTCCAAATCGGCTTTGCGCAGACGCAAGAGAAAGGAAAAGGAACAATTAAAACCTAAAATGGAGGAGCTATGGCTGAGTTTGCCGGAATCAACCATCAAAATTGTCGAGTCCAAAAAAAAGGAAAGGGATGTCTCATACGTCCAGGTCACCTCAAAACCTACAAATGCCCCAAACCCTCAGAAGCAAACGGGTCACGCCAAACTTTTGAAAGAGGAAAACCAACATTTCAGCCAGGTTCTCCAAAACCAGCAATTCAAGGCCACACCGTTCAGTGCTTTGAAACAGGCCATCAGCCAAAATATGAAAATTTAGACCAGACGTTTCAGCGTACCCAAATTGTGAATGCATGTTCTCATAGACCCGTATACACCCATATGCAGTAAATTATGCCGTGTAAAGAATCGCGCTGGGATATTTTGGTAAATGCAGGATAAAATAGAGTAAACAAAAACACCGTGATGCTAAAGACAGGATCTCCAAAGAATCCTCGTCCTACCACAATATAACCGGGCAAAAACCGTTTTGACTGACTTGCACTTCCCATAATATCCCGCTTATAATTATACATTAAGGTGGCAATGGAAGAACGATTCCACTCCGAATGGGACGCACCTGACTTCAATGTGTCGCAAGAAGCAGAATCTGGCACATTCCAGTACAATAAACACAATGAGAGCATTTTTGACGATGACAGATACTTCCCGCACTTGAAGCTGGGCCACGAGAGTGTGGTGAAGTTTGATCCCAATAATGAGGAAGTTATTAACCAAGCTACCTTACGGGCTTTGATTGTACAATTGACGTCACCCGAAGTTATTGACTACAATCTCATTTGTGATTTCTTCCTCACCTATAGGCTTTTTAGCGATTCCCACACCGTCATGTCATTGCTTCTTACTCGTTTGATATGGTCTTTACAATATGTCAATTCTTTCAAAGAGGAGACTGAAAAGACAGGCAAATTGGTTCTCTTGCGAACATTTGTTGTTTTAAGACACTGGATATTGAATTATTTCATCGACGACTTTGAACGCGACTACGACTTGTGTGACAGTTTTTCCACCGTTCTTAACAAGATTACTAGCGGCCCGAGCCTTATTAGAAGCAATATGGTTTTCGAGTTGAAGATTTTCACCGATTTGAAGACCCATTGGTTGTCTCAATTCAACGAGTTTTTCGATGCGAATATCAGCTTACAATCCCGTCAAGCCATTTATGAATCTTCTCTCCCGATGGTTTCCGCTGTTGCTAATTTTAATAAATTGACGAAATCTACAACGGAGGCGTCAATTCACACCAATCCATCTTTCAGACGCTCGGCAATGCTTTCCCTTTACGACAACAAAGCCCATCACAAATGCTTGATCTTTAGCGATGCTGTATTAAGTGACGAGAATCCTCAATTATCGGTCAACAATTTACTTGCACAACACAAATCGTCACGAACATCTTTGAACGACAAATTGCGTGAATTCCACTCGAAAATCGATAAAAAGGTTGAACTGGAATCTCCTGATGTACCTAGCAAACACACAGGGCATAAAACAAAGTACATGCATTTCACAGATTCTTCTCTTGCATTGAAGAAAACTACAGGCGTTCGCAACTCAATACAGAATGAGTTGAAGGAGGGGAATATTACAGCTACAGGATTTTCGACAAACGGTCAAGTGAAACTTCCAACTTCAAAAGTTTCTCAGATTGTTCCACCCACCCCAGTAAAGAAAATGGAATATACTATTAAAGATGGTCATGCACCAGGAAAAAGAAAGTCGACACTTCATATTGGAGAATCTATGGACATTGACGGTTTGGGAAGAAGGGTTTCTATTAAGAAATTCATGGATGGATGGAAAAAATCTTTCAATTCCAACGAACTCAAAGCAGCAATGTCGTCGGATTTAACACATAATTCTGTTTTATCCGAGTTGACTTCTAAAGAAGCTAGTGATCAGATCAGAGATAGAGTTGACACTCTTAGTGCAAGGATAATTGATGAATTAGAGTTCCTAATAAGATACTCTATCGTCGATAACACTGGAATTATAAATGAAACAGATGACAACGATAGAATCAATCTATCGGAAATTCCTACCAATGGTTCGTTACTACATGACAAAGAGCGTCAACTTGATTCAAATGAAAATACAATGAAGTCTAAAAGCAAAAGAAAACTGGCTGGTCTTTCTTTCACTGAAAACCACTTCGAGAAATCAAGAATATTATCACTTAAGCAAGAACACAGAGATGACGTTTCGATTCAAGATGTGTCAGAATTAAACATTGAAAAGATTGATAATATTTTCAGCCAGGATGATATTTATCTTCCAGACAAAAATGATAGACGTTCCATTTCAAAATCTATTTTAAATGACAATGATTCTGAAAGCGATTCACATTCCGGGCGGTCTTCTTTCAGGAAAGTGACCAGTATTAATTGGAATGATGAAGGAAATCTTGATTTTGAGAACTCGACTTCGTTAGTTCTTTCTCCAGAGCCTTCAAAGATAAAGGAAGTTAAAGATTCAACTCCTATGGTTAAATCAGAGACTCAATATTTTGATGTTAGCTCTGAAATCTCTCCAGCTCCAGTGTCAGAAAAACAAGCAACACCCAGCAATTCCTCAGTTTCCTTACCCAGTGACCTTGAACATTACTCTGCGGAGGTTGCAGATTTAGGAATCGCTATGAGTCCACAATCGATGAAAAAGTCAACACACAAAATCAACATCGCGGAACTGTTCCATACAAATTCAGCAAGCAAAAGGTTCTCGATGTTTTCCGGGGCTTCAAGCGGTTCCTTGTTCAAGCGGGATTCTCTTAAATCATACCTCAGTTATGATTCGGCATTATCAGCATCATCTAATATCAAATATGATATGCCTCAGGATTCAAACCTCCGGAAAAAAAATGGATACCAAGATTTGAGGAAGATGGCGAATTTCACGCTCAGCGATTTCAATAATCTTTGTGACGAACAAGAGCAATTATATACCGACACAAATGGCCGTGGAGAATTGCCTTTCAAAGTTAAAACAACTTCCATGGCATCAAGGGTGTCATCATCAAGAAAGAGTGTCAGATTCAGTACATTCTTCGCATTAACCGAATTACCTTTTAATGATTTCCGTGAAAGCTATATTGTCTTTAATCGGGTGGAGACAAATCAAAAATACAGACTGTTAGGGGAATTCTCGGACAATTCTGCATTTTCTTATGGCCCTGGAGAAAGGAAATCGTACCCACCCACCAATAATTTGAACAGACAGTCTACCACAAGCTCTGTGGCGATTCCGGGAATTAGTAGCTATGCTCTTAAAGAGCTTGCATTGATTCCAGATCAAGAATTGAAGTCCCACAATCCTGTTAAATTCACATTGCATAGACTTGAAGGCAAAGGTAATACATCCATGGATTCTGAAAATAACACCTCCATGGACACCACGACCGATAATGTGAACCCTGAAGAAACATCGGCCCTTGAAACGGGAGAAAACCTCAACCCAGAAGAAGTTGCATCAATACCCCAAAACAGTGAGAATATTGAAGAATGCACTAGTCATTCTGACGAAGGGCCTAAAAGTTCTGAAATGGATGGTTTCCAGGACACGGAGGAGATCCTTGCAGAGATAAATAATGCTGATACGAAAGATGTCATCGACTACTCATCCGATATAGAGAAAGAATTGAGAGAAAGGCCAGTGACCCCCATTAAAACTCGTCCAAGAACTGCCCTCAATCCTTCCCTCTCAACACCGAATATGAATGCTTTTCTTTTGTCGGTGACCGGAGGAGAAAATGCTAGCCCTCCATCACCTGTTAATCCAAAGGTGATTTTGGATGGCTATTCACTAACATCAAAGGCTTTAGGCGTGGAAGAGGTGATGAGAAGTGGATCTCATGTGTCCTTTGTGTTGAGCTCCAGTTCTAAAGCGTTGGCCGAGCACTTTACAATCATTGAGAGAGATATGTTGCAAGAAATCGATTGGAGAGAGTTAGTTGAACTTCAGTGGAATAAGGATCTCAGTCCGGTCAATAGTTGGCTTGAAATTATTGTCAACGAAACTTATTACAGCAAAAACAAGGGCGTGAACTTGGTGATTTCCAGATTCAATCTCATGGTAAACTGGATAATATCTGAAATTCTTTTGACGAAGACGGAAGAAGAAAGAATAATGATTATCTCAAGATTCATTCACGTCGCGTACCACTCTTTGGTTCTACAAAACTTTTCGACCTTGATGCAAATAATCTTGGCCTTGTCCAGTGAGAAAGTTACCAAGTTAAAACTGACATGGAATAGACTCCACCCGGGCGACATTTTAACTTTCAAGAATCTTGAGGAGATGTCGTCGCCATTGAAGAACTTCATTAATATCCGTGTTTGCACGAACCTGGTTCAACCATCGCGGGGCTGTATTCCATTTGTGGGTTTGTACCTTTCCGATCTAATTTTCAATGCTGAAAGACCCAAGTATGCGAAGAAGACTCAAAATCCTCTGCCTATCACACCACCTGCCCCCCCCGCAGAGTTCACTGACCGCGCTCTGACACTAGCTGACTCGACAATAGAGTCTGATAATGCCAATGTGGAGAATGACCGTCTTATTAACTTCTCCCGTTTCCGCACATCAGTACACATTGTGAAATCGTTATCCCAATGTATTGAATGGTCCAAGAACTACAATTTACCTGTGGAAGACGAACTTTTGCGCAAGTGCCTCTATATTAAATCTCTCGATGAAGAGGAGATGAATTACTGTCTTCAATCTATTGAATCATTACACTAATGCAATAAACGACAATCGTGTCACATGTGTAGCAACCTGTCGTGCGGAGAAACAAACTGTTGGGCCGTACACAAAAGAGGGTTTGGGATATCCGAGGGTGGATTCTGGTGTGCGGAACGCCCTCGGTACTCCACCGGATTACTCCAACCAACATTCTCACCATCCTTATTCATCGTGTCGCTCGGTCATACGAAAAAGAAAAAAAAATAGTATCAAGAAACAATCAACCTTCATTTGCTTTCAAATGGCTAGAAGAAGGAATACAAAGGCATTGCTTGCAGTTGCCATAGCAACTTCAATCGCAGCTGTTTCATATAAGTTGTATCTGGAATGGACATCGGACAATGGATCTACTGAGATTGAAGGAGAAAAAAAGAAGATGAGAAGCAAGTACATTGATAAATCTATCACGTTAACGCTTCTGCACTCCGTTTTGAATTCACATCCTGAACTCGAGGAACTCCTCCTCAACTACAGCAATGTGACCTTCATTCTTCCGCCTTACCTTTCTCTCGAGGACTTGAAGTGCAAGATACACCCAGATGAACACATAAAGCTGATTCCTGATGTGCTATTGAAGAATTACAGACTTCTCAAGTGCTCTAATATTGATGGATACTTTCAGCTTCTCAAAAATTTGAAACCAGACATTTTACTTGTATGCGAAGAAGATTTGGGTATCACAGAGAAGATTCCGAACGACTTGGGTCGCTTTGTGGGCGAAATTATTTCCATCGACCAAGAGAAAGAGAAAGCACGTATCGTTTTATCCGAGTTCTTCTGACCGTGAATCGAATTGATGCCTCAGGTCGTCTTCATCCCTTCCGCCAAAACGGTGAGGGAAGCTTCAACTAATTGTTTTTTGGATGCTGGCATTCAAACCTTCCTTTAGAAGAGGTCAGGAATTTTGTACGGTGGCGTTTTCTGTTGATCTTTAATGAATTTCGAGAAACGATCCTCTCTTTCCGTCTCTCTCTCTCTCTCTCTGTAGACGAATTAGGGTGATCAAGGTTGACTATGAGGCAGAATAACTAAATCTTTCAATGTGACGTTTACTTACATGAAGTTTTTCTATACATATCAATGATGTGAGGAGGTTCATCTGAACTGAATCTATGCCACTTATATACCGTGCATAGCCATTAAATAATTATCGACGTCCCGAAAATAAATTACATGAATGTCCCTGAAAATGCCAGATATATTTGAAGATTCTGTGCGAGCAAATAGTTTGTCTTTGCATGTTAAAGCTTTTGAGGTATAATGCGGCCATATCACTATCGCACGGTCCCTTTTGAACCCGTGCACCACATATAGTGACTCAAGGCTTTACTACATCTGAGGTTGTAACCGCCCCAATGCAACACGCTAGATCCGGAACCAGCCGGCCAACCGAGAGCAGCCAAAACATTTCCGATGATTTGCCATCTTATCTACGGCGAAAACCGAGCCTGCCTATGATGATGAAACATAGAGGAGCTGGTTCTCGCTTTGCTGCGGGGAATATGAGTACTAACACCACGGGTACTACTCTCATCATTGGTAAAAATGGTGTGACATCGACCGTCGGCGCAAGTGACTCTAAGAATTTCTCAGCCCAGGCTCACAAAAACAAATTTCTCCATGCGAGGAATGGCCTAGCAGGAACAAGTAAAATACTTGATGAAACGAGCTTACATTCAGCGGAAACATCGGTGGCAGATTCTCCAATTCAAATGCCCTTGTGGTTCCACGAACTTCGATCTTATACGGAGGATATAATCATTGATGCTGGTGCCATACCGGGTCTCAAGGCGGGAAACCTTTATGAATTGGAGCCGGTAGAAAAAGAAAATAAGAAGCGAACAGATAAATTCGTGTTCATAGTGCAGAAGAACAACATCCTAGGTACTGATGGAAGTGGGTCCACGGTAACTTCAAATACCACTAATCCAAAGGCCAAGACAAACTTTCAAATCTCCTTGCTTTCAACTTTCCAAAAGCTTTTGGACATACCACCTCGGTCGATGGTTCAATTGAAGCGAGTTTCTAACGTCGAAGAAGTTATGCTAGATACAGTAGAAGTTTACCTTAAAGATGTGAACTTCTCCAGAGACTCACAGTGGAGCCTTTCTTCCTCTATGGTTGGAAGTTGCTGCTATGTCAATCAGAGAGTGTCGTTTTCTGGAAACCGTATTGGTCATGTGAAGACCCTCTATAGAGAAGGGCGACCAGTCTTCAGTGGGTACATTGGAGTATCCACTAACATCATTTTTCGGTCTGAAAGTGCAAAGTTAGTTTTCCTAGTGCAACTATCTAGAGAGATGTGGCATTTTGAAGAAAACGGTGAAATAATGTTTCACAAGCTTGTAAACTCCTTGTTTCCCAAGATATTCAAAAAATGGAGATCTACAAATTCGCATCACTCGATTACTATCGTTCTTTTTACCAGTGTCGACTTGACATATACGCCGTGGGTTTCATTAGGCGGCGGCGAAAGACCCTCCAATTGCCAAGACTATTACCGCGTGGTTGTTGATCAAGTGAGTGTTTTTCGGTGGGATAAAATCATGGCTGCTTTGCGTCTTGAGTTCGCTAATTTCAAGAGAGATATTTTGTTGCACCTTGAAAAAAATATCTACAAAATCAGAGGAGAACCTTGTCCCGCAGTCAAAAGCAATCTCTTAGAAGCTATAAATTTGAGTCTCAGTCTTGTGTCTGACAGGTTCAGAAACACAGATCTCAGACACTCTGTCAATCATTTAATCGTCATTACACCAGGAACGGGACTTTTCGATATTGACTTGGATCAGTTGACGTCTATATCCAAAAAAATGTCCAGTCTTGATATAGCTTTGGATATTGTTTCCTTGAGTCAAGAACCATTGCATACTGTCCCACTTTTCAGATATAGAGATGCCGAAGGAAACGTCTGTCATTGCGTACCAAAGTGGTGCGACGTCTCATACTACACGGAGGGGAGCGGAACATCCAATTGGAAGCCCCGTTGCAAAATATATGAGCTTCAAATGATGGGTGTAATGGAGAATGAGATCAACGAAATTCAAATCGAGCGTCTCAATTTTAAGGATAATGCCGCGATTATTGAGTCTATGGACAAATATGATGATGGTTTGTTCAAGACAATCAACAACAGAGAATTTCATTCATTTTCTAAGAAGGCATCGAAGGGAAAGAACAAAAATATTGTGGCTGCAGCTGATACAACATCCTCATTATTATTGATGAGAAAGACCCAAGTACCTTCCAACTTGAATGTTGTGTCCTCCAAGTCAAATGTCTCGGCGACTAGCTCCTCTGTTCATGGAACAGTTATGAACGTATCAAGTGCAAGTTCGGCTCTTTCGACGCTATATACGTTAAACAAATCTGCAGACGAGAATAAAAACACAAGAATACTGGGAAAAGAGCCTTTAAGAATGCTGTCGCTTTCGACATTGCAATCCCAACAGATGCAAGCAACACTTCTGACCCTTCCGACGAACAAATCTGCGAGCAAGGCTAAATCATCTTTGAAAAAGAGCACCACCAACCAAAGAAAAACCATCCGGCCACAGAAAAGAAAAGAGAGAAAAGATGAAAAAATCAAGGAGAAGAGAATATCAACCATCGAATTAGCTGACGAGGAAAATGACCTAGACAACCAGTACTGGATGAATATCGAAAATCCATCGCAACAATCGATGTCTACTAATAATGGTCTTAGCGGAAGATGGGCCAATATCTTGCCTCCTAAAATTAGAAGAAGAATGTTTAAATGGAGATCACTCAAATCGCCAGCAGCTCTCCCCATCTCGATCTCGTTATTCCCCACAGTTTCTCAATTGCAAACGGATTACACTTTCCAAAATTACATCATAACGCTAAACTTCGAGAATAATCTTGAACTTAGAACAACCCGCGAGCTTATGAGAGAAATGA